>CATIWR010040009.1:0-78113 GCA_949677035.1 Omphalea diandra | reverse complement strand
AAATATTGTTCACTTTCTTTTTTTAGACAATAGTTACTCATTATACTCTTACTTAACATATTATTATAAAAAATTTATAACATTAAATATTTAATGCATTTGTTGAAAAATTAAACAAAATTAATTTTTAGTGATAAATTTCAATAGATTATAATTATTTGGAGCGTATTTTTAAAATGAATTTTTTCTCATAAAAAATTTGAAATTTCAGTTTGCTTAATTCATTTATTTAGTTTTTATTGGTTTCAACTATTTACACACATTTTAGAGTCTCTTGCACTCTCTAGAATAGTGTAAATAGTTAAAACTTTTAGTAAAATCTATTTGAATTTCTATTAGAGTTTTTTACACTCCCTTAAAATAGTGCAATTTTTTCTGTGAAGAGTGTAAAAAACTCTAAGAAAAATGTAAATAGTTGAATCTGTTTATATTAGTCAACTTTGCAATTTTAATTATTTTTAATTGTACATTAAAAAATTAATAATTTTAAAAATATTTATTACTACTTATTTTAATGTGAATGTGAGGTTATATTTGAAAAAATATAAAATCAACTATTTAACTGTATTATCTATATATTTTTAATATGTGTGTCAAAAGAAAGTCAATGAAATTTAAGATGGATGAGTATTTATTTATTTTTACATAATATTTTTCTGTTAAGTAACTAATTTTTCTTTAAATAATTAATTTTTCATTAACTAATTATATTTTTGTATTAAGTAATTATTTTATAAAAGAAGAAAACATATATTTATTTTTTATCATAGAGATTTTTAATTAATTTATTATATTTTTTCATTAATAAAATAAAGTAGAATTATCTTATTTTAAAATCAAATAATTATAGAAGACAATATTAATTTCAAGAAAAATATATTTTGATAATAAAATTAATAGAAATATTAAAGAGCATTTTTTTAGAAAAGAGATCAGAAATATACAAATTTATATTCATGTGACTCTTTCAATACAATTTATCATTTGTTTTTAGAATATAATTTTACATTACTACGGAATTAAAAACACCAATTATTTAACAATTTTCATTCATTTATATAACAGAATTCACATTATTTGTATTATTAGAGGTGTTGCTTGCAATTTTACAATTATATATATATATATATATATTGGTCTCAACTCTTATCTTCGTTCCAATACAACCCAATAACAAGCTGCAGGTGTTTTTGGAGGCTTAATCCCATTGTTAAGCTTAATCATACCCAATGACAAATTGTTTTGGTCTGTTACTTCATTAATAAACAGCAATTATGTCATCTGTCATTTCGGATTTCGTGGCCCAAACTTACCATTTATCAACTTTCCATTCTCCTATATACAGAATCTTACTTTTTATTTTATTTTTTTAAGAAAAAAAACACTTTTCCCGTTCTTGAGAAAGTATTTCTTGGAGAAGAAGTGTCTTCTTTTTCCCCTTGCTCCACAAATATTTGAATTCTTTCTTTGCAAGGATTTAATTGTGTACATAGGTAAGTTACACATGTACAAAATTATAAAAATCAATAAAAACAAACTAATTCCATAAAAAAATATTATATTACTTTTAAAATAATTATTGTCACTTTTGTTATTATTATATATTCTAACTAAGAGCGTATGTTTTTAATAGTGGTAGAATGAATAAAAAAAATACTCCTCCCGTTTCAATATTATATACCATTTTTTATCCAAAAATTAAGAAAGTTAGGTTTTACTAGTTAATAGCCACTTTTTTTATTAAAATGTTCTTTGATGCTATTTATTGTATTTTCTTGAAAAAAAATAATGAGTTTTTGAAAAAAAAAAAAAAAAAAGAAAGGCTATATAAAGATGACTTTTCATTCTTGATATAAAATCTCATTAATCATGGAACATTGAAATATCAAAGAAAAGGGTATAGAAGATTACAATTCAAAGCAATTAAAAAAGGTTGAATTATTAGTCAAGATATATTAACCAAGGAGCAAATTTGATAATTTATAACTAAACCGATATCTAAATATGAAAAATTACTTATTTTTTGAGATTTTTTTTTTAAAAAATAAGACCTATAACATTGAGATTTAGAAAGTGGATAAAATTTATAAATATATATAAAACTATCTATATTTTGAAATAAAACTTCTAATCCTAGACAACTTATATTTTGAAACCAACATAGTATTAAATATCTAAAATTGATTGGCCCAAAGTTTGGCAGTAGCAATAATTAAGCCCAATGACTTGGGTTTCTCAGTCACTCGCTCTTTGCAGTCTGTATTTTTATATATATGAAATTGACCCAACACTAGAGAGAAGGGTAGAGCTGAGGATTGGTAGTTGGAGAAGCTAGGTCAATCTTCAGCATGTCTCTTGTTTCATTTCATATCCACCAGTCTTAAAACTCATGGTGTCCTCCATTTACTCCTCTTCCTTCTTCTACTCTTTATATGCATTGATCTCTCTGTGATCAAGATTCAATAATGTAAATTACTAACTCTTTTTGTTCTTCTTCATGCAGTCTTTGATGATGAGGTCACTACTGAGACTGCTTGTAGCACTAGTGTCACAACCGGCTGCCTCGATTGCAACCTTACTGTATTACAGTGATCTTCTTCCAAGAAACTTGAGTTTAGAGCGACTGGTTAGACAAGAATTGATACATGGGGATAACTTTTTGTTTAATTTGCTCATAAGTATCTTGATTTGTTTCTGTTAGTTTTAAGTCTTATACCACTAGCTTTCAATTCCCGTGCATCTTTGATTTTTTTTTTTTTTAATTTTCAGGTATTCAATTTCCTTCAAATCCAATGGTGTTTCAGAATGAGACCTGCATACTTCTCAAAAATTTTCCATGGATTTTTTGGTGACTTATATTATTAATATTAATATGTCACCAACAAAAATACAAGAAATCACTAATTACGTTAAATATATTAGTATATTATTTCACATCAATGTTCTTATTACATTTTCTTATTTGGCGTATTAGAAAGGGAACATTCTAGTTTTATTAAATAATATTGCTAACATATGAATTTACATAGTAGTGTAATTAAGTTAAGTCAAATCAAACTCGAATTTGAATTCGATTATAAAGTTTAAATTTTGAGTTTGTCTCGGTGAAATACTTGAATTTGACTAGATTTGACTCAATTAGTCATTTAAATTTGTTTAAAATATAAATTCAAACTCAAACAAACTTTATTGAATTTAACTAAATTCAACTCGATTGCTTATACAAATATACTAAAATATAAAGAACAAAAAAAAAATATATTGGGCTTTGATTATGCTCATGAACTTCTCTAATTGAGCATTTTAGAATTGTAAAACTTAATTTGAAAATTTAATCTCATTCAAACTTAATTAATATAGAATCAATCTCAAATATATTTATTTGAAAGCATGTTGATCTTCAAGCATTGTAGCACGCAGCAAAGTGAGGGAAAATTAAAAATAATTGGACCAGGTTTTTCTTTTCGGCCTAGGGGCTGTTAAATATCTTTACTAATGATGTGCTCATGACACCCGTACCAGATTAAGGTAAAGCATCTGCTTCATGGGACCTTTCTTCTTAAGCAAAACCCATTAAGTAACATGTGTGTCGATATATATATATATATACACGGGAGATTCATTTGGTTGGTTTAAACTAAAATTCAAATTCAAAATCTCCAATTTAAGAAATAATTTTAGTATCATTGAACTAAAACCTCAGTGATATTATATGGTACTTCATCTGCTCTAAAAAGGTTGCCACCTTGCAATTTACACATTGTTTAAGAAAATACATTAAATGGTTTGTCAATTCATGTATTTTTTTCAACTATATCTTTAATTATATTAATGAGACAATAAATGTAGTTTACCTTATTTAATAAATAAGAGTAAATTAAGAAAAGTGATTACAAATATTTTTTACTTAATAAGAGTTGGCATGTGTTTAGGTTATCCAAAAAAGAATAGTAAATAACTTTTTGGGACGAAGGAAGTATTTCATTTACATTGATGAATTGTAAATTTGTGATCATAATAATCAATTATACCAACCAACCTTAATTAACTCCATGCATGAATGGAAAATAAAAAGAATAATAAAATTTCTCTTAGTTGTCCACCAAGGCCATAGCGATTTAAACCCTTTATCGGTAGCACAGTCATTGTTCCATAACATATCTATCAATACTGATTAAAAAAAAAAAAAGTGAAAAACTTTTTCAGGTAGAAAAGGCAATAGCTATGAGAGGAGAATTTGGTCAATTTTGTCCTTTTGAAACCGTTAGAGATAGACAGGATTAAAGGTGGTTTTGGGTGGCATAGAGGTAGAAGTTACAGTTTGTGATGGTGCAATGGTTGTCTCATTATTTTGACAGTTGAATAAGGGTACAAATCGGATCTTCTACCCTTTTATGCTAAGTAGCTTCAAGGGGAGGGTTAATAGAAAAAAGAGTGATGGGCATTGTTGATGGAAGAGAACGAAAAGTGTAGTCATAATGGGTTGAGAGTTTAATATTGCCTATGACTCTGATAAAATGTCAATATTAGTAGAATAAGCATTTTTTTATTGATGAAAATAAATTTATATATGACACATGCATAGATTTTGTTTGAAAAAACTAATTGATAATCTAGCTATTAAATCTGATAACTGATTGATGTAAAAGTGTTTGGCAAAAATAATTGAAAAGATAGATAAAAAATATAAAATGATATAAAAAAAAACATACTTATGTCATTTAGGTAAAAAAAAAAAAGAAAGTAAAACGAAAAAAATATAATTTAATAGCTTTTTAGTTATACGTTGGTTGTACTAACTTTTTTTTAAACGAGATTATAATCTAGTTTTTTTAAAAAATAATTTAGTTTATTAAACAAAATTTATTTATTAAACTAGATTATATTAATTGTTAAACTAGATTGTAATCTAGTTTTATCATGCAAATAGAGTTATTAAAAAATATATAATAAATACAACTTAACAACAAAAAAATATCATATATCTATCTATTTTCCTTTACAATATCGTTATTTAATAAGTAGTTGATATTTCATGCACATTTATTTTAAGTATTTAATCTTATAATTACTTCTAAAAAAAGTAATCCATCAAGTTTGATTCACTAAGGAGTTGTTTGGTTTAATTTTAATTTTAATTTTTTATTTTTATTATCAAAATTTTAAAATTAAATCATTGTTTGTTAAGGACTTAATATAAAGTTGACACTAAACGATCCCTTATTATTTTTTTAAAAATTTGAAAACTATAAAACCTACCAAGATTGAAGTATTTAGAATTTCAATTCATTAATTAAACATACAAATAATCGACTACTGAGATGCTATTTCAATAGAGGTTCAAGTTAATTTACTTTATATGATTAATTGCTTTGCTTGCTCTAAATTGAGATTATAAGTTTTCTCATACATTAACAAAATTTAAAATTTTACCTAATAGGATGTCTTTCTCAGTTCGGCATTTATCTTTTTCTATTAATTAACAACTGCCCTTAAAATTTTTGCCACTTGTTAAGTTGCTATAGCATCCAAATTAAAAATAACTTGAATGAGATCATTAAATTCTTAAATTCCTCAGTTCAGAACTTATCCGTTTCTATTCATTGACAGCTATAGCTTCCAACTTAAAATACCTGAATGAGATCATTCAAGTAGGTATTGCATGGACTGTTGTCTGCCAAATCCATTTTCCTTTATGAGCCATTAATTCTTTGCGTCAATTTTTAAAAAATGGTATCCACTCCATCATATGCTGAACTAGCAACTTGAACCCTTGACTCTCTTTTTATTGAGTTAACAATCTGGACTCATTTCCTTGTGATCGAAGAAACGACAACATTAATGAGCATGTGCCAGCAATAGCACTTGTTATTCATTGGTGTGAACCATAGAATAGCTAACACGTGACCAATGGGACCCATATACCCTCCATAATGTGAGTTGGTTGGCTATCTCAACGACTTTACCAGTTCAATAACCGATCAATTAATGAAATTCCCATGTTCGAATGTGCCTAGGATTCTTTCTTTCTTTCCTGATTTCGTATGTTCCGATTGCATGGTGTATTAAATTGGCGTACATTTTTCACACAAGTTGTTCTTTTTTTTTTTTTAATATATACAAGAGTTGAATTATTCTTAAGGCAACTTAATTATTTCGTTAACTACTTGAATTAATAATCGATCGCTTAGATTAATTTGTTTTACGTTAATAATTGATCTCTTAGATTAACTTGCTTTACGCTTGTGTTTGTATTAATTATTACTTATAATGATCAATCATCTAACTAAAAGTAAAATAGCTTTTGGAGAGGTACCCATGTCCAAAATTATAATGATATAGATAGATTCTGATGTAACAATCTTATGGGTCGCTAAAATCAAGCTGAAAAGTTTTGATGCTTCATGGAATATCAACCTCAGAAGAATCTCTTCTTTTTTTTTTTTTTTTTTTCTAGTTTCAAAGGAAAAGAAAAATAGTATAAAGCAACACATATAACTTGGTAAGCAAGTTGTGCTTTATTTTGGGGGACATGGCATGACTTTCTTAAAATATTCAGCTTTAACTAAAGATTCAAAAGGGCTGATGGGAACTATACATACGTTGTTTTTTCAATCATTGGTTAGGAAAAAGGCTCAAGAAACTACTTAGCATGAAAATGATAAGAGATTGTGTTTATTTTTATTATTTCTCAAATCTATTAAAAAACATGAAATTAATTTAGAAAATGCAACAGAAATAAACTGATTTTCAGTTATGAATATGTAGATTGATTGTTTTATAATAATTTAGATTTAGTTGGAGTTGGGTTTGGTACAGTTGTTGCTCACAGCTGTTTTCTAGCAAGCCGCTTTGCTTGCAGCATTACATGGCCATGCTTGAATCTGATTTATTGGTTTTTGGCCACAGAAGAAGCAACGTGGCTGTAATTTTCTTGTGACGCATGGGGCCTGCCTTCAGTGTGGCTCCCCATATTTTTTGCCTTAAATAAATGCAAACAATATTCTTTTTGCTTATCGATTTTTATATATATGCTCACAGGAAAGCAAGCAGCCATCCAGCTAATAGCTAGCAATCTTTTTTTTTTTTTACCAGACTACCCTTAGAATGAGACCCAATCTCCAAATTTGACTCATGACTTCTTCCATAGTCATCCTGCATGCATGCATAGAGTCTTTTTGAAGTTATTTTAATATAATTGATTTCTTCAAGACTTGACCCCTTCTTATTGATTATATTAATCTTGGCCCTCGATTTATCTCTAAAGTATGACTCACATTACATCAAGAAAATGAATATAATTTGAAGCGTTTGGGAAGAAAAAAAAAAGATCAATCCGTGTAAAGACCAAAGAAAATTATGCATCCAGATTATTTTTCACATTTCACGGCTTAGTATAATCATTGATATACTTACTTAATTGACATAGTTTAATTCTAATCATTAGTTCGTTGATTACACAAATTAGTTAAGTTTTGAATACACAAGTATCAACTTGTGGGCCGTATATAGGTTACAAAAGAAATTTAGTTTTATTAATTAAAAACTGTCACTTCTATTACTTATTCCATCATTAAGAAAATATCAAACTTTTTGTTAAGTTGGTTAAAATTAATTTATTTGTCTCATACTTTCAACATTATCGCTTAATTATCAATATTGATGCACAAGTTTTGGATGCATACAAATGATTGGAAAAAAAAAAAAAATTACTTTCGTGGTTTTTTTTAATAGATATCGTATCGATAAATTTTTTAATGCAGGGCCCGTTAAGCAAGGCCAGGGTTTAACGGACGGCTACAGATTTTTGTCTTTCTTGTCTCTAAAATTTAGGAACAAAAATTTGATCATCATCTTGTGGATGGATATTCTTTCATGCCTTATTGAATATCTTGTTTCAAATTTTATTTTCGGAAATTATTGGAATTTCAACAAAACATCACTTAAAATGTTCTATGATATTCAATTATTTAAAAGTGGACATCAGAATTTATAAAAATAAAATCATATATCATTCTTTTAATAAAAATATATATAAAAAAATGTAATTATTGAAGGAATTGAAATGCTAGTTCTTATATAGTAATTCATTTACTATTAACTTCATGAATTTGTTAACAAAAATATTCCCTCATTGGCTTTACCAAAATAACAATACAAACCTACAATTAACTTAACATGGGCAACACTAATATTAGAAAAAAACATAAAAAGTCTTAGATCTACTTTTAATTTTAATTATTATCAAAGTATTTTTTTTTAAAAAAAAAAAGTGAAAAAATCAAATGGATTTTCAAGAGCCAAATGATTTTTTACGGAATCAACCAATTAGTTTCCCGCGGTTTTATTGATTCTTCCACTATACAAAGACGTGCCCAAATTCCAGGTTATTTTGCCAATTCTAGCAATACCCTCACTTATTCTCGTTACTCTTAGGGTATTATAGTAAATTCACAAGTCCGCAACTATCACCACCTCGTCAATTAATCGCGCAAGTGGGTTTGGTAATAACCGAGAATCCTACGTGGCAATATTTTCTCTCCCTAAAAAGCCTCCCCTTCCTTTCTCTCTCTAAAAATCACAGCTTTCATTCCTTGGTTTTGAGCTTCCCATCCTTTTCCGTGATCCCAATCTGTAGATTCTTGATTGACCATGCACCTCTCTGCTCCATATATATATACATGTATACCCATATAACATAAATCTTCTTCTTTAATATATAGAGCAGGCCATTTTAGTTTCTTTTTTTTCTCCCCCATCTGTGGTTCCTTTCTTTGCTTCTTGGCGTTTACTGGTGCAGATTCTTGGTGTTTCTTGATCCCCATTTTCAATCTTCTTTTTATTCTTCCCCTTTGCCGTCTTTCTTTTAAAAGGAAAAGAACCCAAGAAAGATTAGAGAGAAAAGATAAAAAATGCTTGACGGATTATTGAAGTCGAAATTCTTTACAAAATGGTGCATTTCCATATCTTTAATTATGTCGTCTTCTCTCTTTAGCCACCTATTTTATTTTTTATATTTTCTTGATTTCCATTTATTTATTTTTTTTAATGTGTACATGCAGCAAGTTGCTGTTGAAGATGTTGAAGGTGAGACTGGAGGCCTCGAAGAGGAAGAAGGGATCCGTAGCTAAATTTTTGAAGAAGGATATGGCGGATCTTCTACGCAGTGGTCTTGATTACAATGCTTATTGCAGGGTTAGTTTTTCGAGTCACATTTGTTATTAAAATGGTGGAGATTTCTTTAGGTTCAATAGTTCTTACTTTTTTTTGGAAATAATTTCATTGGTATTATGATAATATTTCCATTCTGGTTTCACGATTTCCATTTTTATTGGAATTTTTTTACGATAATAACATTTATGACATCTTTCATTATGTTTTGATATGAAACTTCAATTATTGTTTTCTTTTTCCAGCTCATTTTGATCTTTATTTTCCTCTGGAATTTGGTACATTTCTATGTTTCGGTTGTCCTTTATTCGGCTATGGCAGCTTGCTATTTCTATATCTATGGACCCAAATTTTCTCATTGCCACCATCCACTCACATTTGCGTGCCCATTCATGACAAATATATATATATATATATATATATACACACACCGTTGTCTTGTTCATGGATGTTTTCTTTCTTTTTAGTCATGTGCAATTCCATTGAAGTTAAAATTTAACACACATTAGAGATCAAATTTTTATGTGGATGGTGATGCAGGCTGAAGGGCTTTTGGTTGAGCAAAAGATGATAGCTTGTTACAATTTCATTGAGGAGTTCCATGGATGTATCTCTAGCAATCTTTCATTCATGAATAAACAGAGGTATGCTGCTAACCAAATTGCACTTAAATTAGTAACACTTATTACTCATTCTATTCTTAATGTCAGGTACATAATAACAATTCAGAACTAATAATAAAATTCTGTGAAAGTAGATTGACAAGTATGAAATGTTACTACCCATCTATATATTTTCATATGAAAGTTTAACACTTGATTTGATTTCCTCTACATTGCTTTTCTGATGCAGGGAATGCCCTGATGAATGCAGAGAAGCTGTACAATCTCTAATATATGCTGCAGCAAGAATTGCTGAATTGCCAGAACTGCGAGATCTTCGCACTCTATTCACCAAAAGATATGGAACTTGTGAATCGTTTATCAATAAAAAGGTCAGTCAAATAGACAATTCCACTTCCATTATATATACTTTCCTGTTTTTTTGGAATTTTTCTTGGTATTTAGTGCTGAACTAGAAGATTTATAATGTGTAGTTTATTGAGACATTGAAACCAACAGCTGCCACAAAGGAGATGAAACTTCAGTTGATGCATGAAATAGCAGCAGAATTTGCTATTGAATGGAATTCCAAATCTTTGGAGCAGAAACTCTTTAAACCACCTCCGGCTCAAGAGGTAAGCCTCCTTCCTAATGAAGCCTTATGTATCATAGTTAAAGCAAATGGCTGCATTTCAAGATTATATATATTGTACTGATATTCATAGCATTGTGTGATTTTTCAGCTGGACCAGCATAGGCATTCTCCAAAGAGCAAGTATGATAGTGTCCCGAAAGCGGAATGCACGCAGGTCAATGAAGGAGATGGATATAAATGGAAGAACAACAAGAAAGATGATTTCACAAAAGGAGACAGCCATGAGACAGACGGCAAAGGGAATGGCATGAGTGGGAATACCTTGCCTCAAACAGATAAAAGGGAACCTGCGTCTCGCGGAAGGAAGAATGCCATTGATGAGAGGCACAATCTGCCAAGCAGCACTGAAGATGAGGTTATTTCACCCCACAAGAGGAGAGATAGCAGTGACCTAGATACGCTACAAGCTAGTTCAAGTTCAATAGGAAGTGTTTCGGAGGATGAAGGTGATAGCAAGAGGCCATTTTACTATAGATTCATCCCTCCCCCTTATGTCAGACCAAAAATTGAAAAAGAAAAAGAAGGAAGCAAGATAGAAGAGAAACCTCCCAAACCAACTGCAGAGGAAACTAGTCGTCAAGATGATTTGGTAAATGAAGCTAAGCCAAAGCCAAGATCGGTTCGAAGGAGACCATTGAAGGCACCACCAGGACATGAAAACTTGGCCGGTATTGAAAGAACTCTGAAACCACCACCAGGCCGCGAAAAATTGCTCGGTCTTGAAACCGTTGCACCTGCAAAGCCTAATATAGGTGCAGCAAAAGAAGGGGCTAAATGGGGTTCAAGATTGTCGCGAACAGAAGATGTTGATCAAAGGGATGAAGAGGAAAAGATGCTTGATATACTTTTGACTAGTTACAGCAAGGACAAAGCGAAGACGTATGAGATGGATACCGATGAATTGTCGAGTTACAGAAACTCAAAATCTGATGAGTTAACTCTTCAGCGTGGCAGACAAGCATTCCAAGCAGAAGAAGCAAGTCCAAAAAAGGCAACAAAAGGGCATACTCGAGCGGTTTCGTTGCAGCCAGAGACGGCGACTGGACATGTGCACCCTAACCTGCCTGATTACGATGATTTGGCAGCTCGGTTAGCAGCTCTTAAGGGAAGATAGAAGGAAGACGGAACTGGGTTCGTACAACTTGCTTAGTATTGTTTCATATTCTTCAAAATATCAAAACAAGGGGGGAAAAAAAAGGAAAAGAAAAAGAAAAAAGAAGATTTATGGTCTGTAATGAACTTTCCTGTATATCTTGTTTAATGGTATCGTCATCTCCAGTTTGTAGTAGTATTACCAGGATATGCTCAATAAAAGTACAAAGTGGTTACTGGGACTGTTAATTCTTTAAAATTGTCACATACAGTAGAACAGATTTCTGCGTAATGGCTATTATTATATATATTTAAGGGTTCAGATTGAGACTGTGACTTGCATACTGGAATGGAGACAAAATTGAAATTGGGAACAATCTAATCCCAAAACTTGTGGAATCCTCTATCAGAGGGAGCGAAGCAGAGATTTTTGTAATGCAATGGTGGCATCATAAAAAATACTGCTAAAATAAATTTATTTGACATTGATTTAGGCGCATTTGAAAACTTAAATAAAATATCTCATATATTAAATCTTAAATTCATTAAAATAAAAAATAAGATGGTAAAATGATTAGTTCTAAAAATTTAAGGGGCAATGCATTTGATCTTTTGTTATCACTTGAAAATGTAAATTAATATCTCATATATTAAATTAATGTTGTAACGATATTTAATATTTTATTATTTTAAAATTTTCTTTTGTAAAATATAAAAATATCTATAGTTTTTTACACTAACATTTAATTTTCTTATCGATTTAATTCAACATACCAAACGCTGCTTAAAATCAGATGCATCATCATGGAAACGTGTGCCACGTCATCATGTAAGATTGTGTGCCAAGTGAAAATACTGTCACGCAAGCCGAAGACATGATCAATGTTACTTCCACATCATGGATATTATGTCATATTTGCTTGTATCACTATTAAAAGTAAACATGAGTTATAAATATATTAAAAAAATTGAACTAAAAAATAATTAAAAATATTAACAGTATCAAACTGAATTTAATTAAATAATTAAATATAAGTTATACACATAAAATATAAGATATTATATTTATATTGCGAACTTATTATATATATATATATATGTGTGTGTGTAAATATATTTCAAGTCATATATATATGTATAAATTATTTAAAATATTTTTAAAAAATATAATATATATACACTATATATAAGTTATATATCTTTGAATAAATATTACAAGAAAAAAATAATTAAAAATTAGTTAATATAATTTTTAATATTTAATTATAAAAATTATTTATCAATCTATTTTTATATATTGATAATTTATAATTATATAATACATATGAGTATATAAATAATTTTATAAAATATAAAATTAAAACACAAATTAAATCGAATCAAAATTTAATTGAATCAAATTAGATCAATTTTTAAAATTATTCATTGCTAAAACCGAATTAAAATTAAACTAAATCACCCTTAATCACCGTATAAGTGTATGATACATCATCAGAATATATGCAGATTTTAAATTGTGCCAAGTGAACAAATTACTGTCGCGTATGTGAGAAACAATATCATCATTGCATGGCCACATCATTAGAAATGTTGCAAATGGACACATATTGCCACATAAGTACATGACATGTCATCATACGAAGATGCCATTCAAGATGCTTTACGGGTCACAACATGTGTAGGCAAAGTACAGGCCACGTCACCTCATATCGTCACAGAGCAGATGCTGTCCATGCAGTAAATGACACGTTATCAACACTTGGGGCAGAAGTGCCACCTGGGAATATAACAGATCATCATTAAGCCAGATCATCAAAAAAACTATATACCAGAGACGGCGGCGTTTTAAAGGTGGAGTCATCTTCCCCAAACAAGAAGAATTGCGTTTTGGGTAAAGGTGATTGATCTCAAAACCGAATTGAAAATTAATTGTTTGAAAAATAAAAAAATTGAAATCGAAATCATAATAAAAAAATATATGTTCTGAATTAAATATATTTTTTTATTCAATTTAATTCAATTATTAGATATTTTAAATTTTTTCTTAAAATATTAAATTTATAAAAAATAAAATTTATATATACATATATATATATATAATTTATAAAAAATAAAATTTTTACATATATAAATACATTTGTGTTAAAAATTAAATACATATGTAATTAAAAATAAATATATAAATACATATGTGTTTAAAAATTAAAATTAGAAAAAATAATATATATATATATATATATATCTATTGTAGATAACATTTTAAATCGTTTGAATTTAATTTAATTATTAAATTAAATAAAAATTAATAATCAATATTATCTTGAATTATTGTGACAATTATTTTTATTTTTTTGAATATCAATATTTTTTTTATTCAATTAATTGATTCGATTAGTTATCCGCGTCACCCTAGTTTTGGGGTTTTATGAAGGAGAAGAGACCACAAAAAGTAGAATCTCTGTCTTCACTAAAAAAAAGAAAAAGAGAGAGAGGAAATAGCGGTCAATGGATGAGGAAGAGGAGGTGATGAGCGAAGTCCACCTGGGTTGCCCACCTGCCTCTTCTGCTCCCCACATTTCCCATTTCAACATCTCAATTCCACCAGGTAATTAATTACTTGGCTTTTCGTATTCGAAAATTCAATACATAAATTTTCCATTTTTTTTTTTTTTAATATGGGTATTGAAAAGAGGTTGTAATGTTTGTGGTCTTCTAGATGTTGATCGTAGCAGATTTAAGCATTTCTTTAAAGATGAAGATCAACATCAATTAATATACATCCAGCATCAAATGGTTTGTGTGGACCAAGATGGTGATCTTCTTCTAACTAGACGCAACAGTAAGCAAGCTTTCTTTTCGATTATATATGCTTCCCTTATGATATTTTGCCTTTATTTAGGACCTAGGGTTGTTCAATTGTTCGTTGCTTTCATATCATTCTACTCGTTATATAATATTGAATATTTTACCATTTTAGTAAGAGGGACTGTTTTTGAGCTTCATTCTTACCTTCCACTGCTCATGTTTCTAGGATTAGTTTCTTGGAAAATGAAACAGCCATAGATAGACTGCTAATCTTAGCATCATCTTAATACTTTGTTGTTAAATGTGTTTCCCTTATTCATTAACAAAATTTAACTCAGCACAATCACTAACCCACTTAATAATGGGTTTATTCGCGTGTTTGTTTATGGTTTGGTTTTATGTTCACCCTTTAACGATACCCATTAGGTTTTCCATCTTACTATCTCAAGCTTGCGTTTGTGTTTATACAATTGACTCTAGGATCAACTGTGCAGATTTCTCAACTCATAGTTTTAGTGTAGCCATCCAGCATAATGTCACTTCATCAATTCCAAATGTGGGGTTACAGGTGATACTTGGTTTCTTATGCTTTTTTCAGTTTTGTTTGCCAGATCACGATATGTGAATTCATTTCTTCTGGTCAGGTGTGGAAGGCTGAATTGGTATTATCTGATTTTGTGTTGCATGAGATGTTAACTTCATCTGATTTTGATGGGATTACTGCATTAGAACTCGGTGCTGGAACTGGTATGCTGATCTCCAGTCCCCATCTTGGCCTTTTTTTTCTTTAATTTTGTATTTATACAGTAAGGAAAGGAGAAGTAGGGGAGTTGTTCTAGTGATCACTTTACTGAATACAGTCTGTTGTGCTATTACATCTAAGATCTGCATGGATATTTCTTTGTTTTAACATCAACTATATTACAAGCTCTCAGCTTAAGTGATTCTTACATGACCCGTTTTATTTCACTGTCTTTACCAGGGCTAGCGGGTTTGTTGCTCGCACATGTTGCTAAAACAGTCTTCCTAACTGGTAGGCATGGGTATGATTACATGTTGAACCTTCTTTTTATAGGATTTTATTCTTTTCACATTGAATCATGTAACAATAATTCATTCTTCTCGTAGCTCAATTTGGAAAATCATAACTAAATTAGTGAACATGGATGCATTTTTTCATGCGTTCTTAAGATGCTGACTTTCCTCAATGGTGCGAGTTGAGTTGCTTTTGGGAGGAGAGGAAGGTTTGAATTTCTTATTCAATCTCATGTCTCAGACAAGCCTTCTGTTGTTATTATTGACAGACCGTGGTTCTGAAATCCTTGAAAACTGTGCAAGGAATATCAACCTCAATTCTGAAGTGTTAAACTGTAGAGGTGTAATTCATGTACGTGAACTTGATTGGATGAATTCCTGGCCACCTACATTATGTCTTGGAAAGTCTGCAGATCATGAAAGGTAAAATATTACTTCTTCCATTCCTAAATATCTCACCTTTTTTTGGTGTTGCATGAGAATTAAGAAACTACTAATTAGGATACATTCTATAGAAATACTCAAATTAAATGCATTAATTATCTTTTAATAAAGATAAGGATAGAATTGAAAAATAAAAATTAAAGGTTTATTGGTATTCCAAAGTGACACACAAAAAACATTTAGGAATGGAGGGAGTAGATGATATTGTTTTCAACAAGCACTTAAAATTTCTGTATCAGTTCCAATAGAATTTTTTATTTAATTTCTTAAATATGGTTTACTAAGGGAATGCGTTTGAGGAAATTCTCACTTTTATTTTTCTTGATTGATGAACTGCATTTTTTTTGTGTTTGATGTTCCTCAAAATGAAGTGGGGTAAGTCTGTTTGAGAGAGATTGTAGTTTTTTCTTGGAAGAAGAGAAAGGTGCTACTTGTGTGTGATATTGACTCTTGTTGAGGATTACTCCTCATCTCAAAGGGAGGATGATTCCACTCTTTATGGAAGTAGCATTAAAGGAGATTCAAATTTTACTGAGGATGTCCTGAGTAAACGAAAGGTTAATTCAGTCCTGCGAACCGTGCCGGAGAGTTTGGTTATTGAACAAGTTTATCTATATGACCATGAACTACCGTAGCAAAAATTTAGGTAGAGATTGTTGCAGAAGCTGATCAGTTCTATTGATTGCAGGAAGTTAGGAAGTGGAATGGATAGGTGTAAGAAAGTGTCAGATGAAAATTCAATACGAGAGATTTGCAAAGAGTTATTAAAGTCCTAGAAAATGAAAACAGCAAGATTCGAGGGTGGTGTTTTTCTTATATTGCTTGGTTTATATTTTGTTCTGTTTAGGAGGATGTCTTATCATTGATATTTTTGTCAGTGTTCTTTCTTGTTTAATAATAATTTTCTTATAATAAAGACTTAAATTTTCTTTAGTGATGATATCCAGGTACTCTTGGACTCATAAGGAAGTTGCAGAAGCTCAGGAGGCTTCATTGCTTGTAGCTGCTGATGTGATTTACAATGATGAACTGACTGATGCTCTTTTCAGTATTTTGGAGAGACTAATGTCACTGGGTTCAGGGAAGGTATGTGGTGATAAAATCAAATGGTTAGCAATTAGGAATAACATTTATGAAAATAGGATGGTTGTTTTCTGCCTAAACATATTAAATACCCATGGTTTTAGACCTGAAAAGTTCCATATTTGAATATGGTTTCCAAAAGAGTTATTTGATCCTTGTACTGAATTATGAGTATTGAATTATGAGTATCAACATTTAGGGTCCTTGTCTGATTTGACAGGGCATTGGATCTCAAAAGATTCATGTTTGTCTTACCTTGCAGCCAAAAGAAAGGAATAAAAGATTTTTTTTTTTTTTTAAAAAGAATTTTCTTCATTTATTCCTTTCAAAATAAACTTAGAAGTGTCACGTATCACCATGACAAGAAAACTCACTTTTTTATAAGTCCAAACATTCTATCTGCCGCTGACAGTTTAAATTCTTATGCTTCTGTGTTTCTGTAATTTTTATAATATGGTTCTGCAAGAATTGGAAGTCCCACATTCAGTAACAAAATAAGTTCTTTAGGTTTTATACTTGGCATTGGAAAAGCGTTATAATTTCAGTCTTGATGATCTTGACGTTGTTGCAATTGGTTATTCACATTTCCAAAGTTATCTTAGGGAGGAGGAAGGTAAGTGTGTTTCCATTTCCATGTCATCTTGCTTATGTTAACCTTGAAGCGTAAAATATGACAATGAATGATGCAGAATATGAGGACCTTCAATATAGATCCTCCCATTGTTTTGTGGGCAAACTAGTTGACCTTTCACTCATTCCACAATATGTGAGAGAATATGACAGAGGAAATGATGTTGAACTTTGGCAGATCAAATTTGACAGAAGAAAACCCAAATTAGGAGATTTTTGTGAATGAGATTTCAGTTCAATTTCATTTTGTGAACAGGTTAGCACTTCATAAGAACCTGCTGCCTGTTTTGTCTGAAAATGATCAAAGAGATTTTTCATTTTCAAGTTCTTTTTGACTTGGTTGGATGTGTATAGACATTCCAGCAAATAGGGTGGTGCCATTATGTTGGTTTTTGTTATATCACATTTCCAAATTTTTCCATTTTCAAGTTTCTCTCATGTTTTTTTTTCTGTATTTTTAGAAAATGTCATTTTTCCATTTTACGTTTCCATTTTTGTGCTATATAGGTTTTCATTTCCGTCGTCATCTGTACAATTCATTTATAATGTTCATTCATCAATGACCTTCGCTTGCATCTTTCTAAAATCAAGACACCATTAAAATGCTCTTCTAAAAGAACACTTCTGTACTTAAATAAGGCATGTGATCGGTGTCTCCTACAAGAACCTTTCAAATTCTTAGATGAGTAGAAAATCATATCTTATTTTGATTGCTGCATTGCTATTTTTCAGGTGCAGCTATTGCGAATGGTAAATTTTAACGATTTTGCAGTTTCATCAATAGCCATAGCTATGCGCAATGATGATGTTGAACATGGAAGCAGTAAGTGAATTATTTTTGGTACATGGAAAATTAAGCATCATTTGAAAAAAAAAAAAATAGTACAACAGAAAATTAAGCACTAATTGAATTTAACATAGATAATTATTTATACTAGATTATCTTCCAGCAAGGTTACAAATATTTTATTCAAATGTTTTTGGGTAGTAAATTCATTTCAAAATAACTAGCAAGCAGCCACAATTTTTGTTAGGTTGTCTAGTGTGATGCAAGCAATGACAGTGGAATTGAAATTTGCTTCTATTTTGTAACCATGTTCAAGCAGTGGAATGCAATACTTTCAAAAGAAAAGCATAAAAATTTAGAACTCAAGACGAAGTTAAATTCCTTTTTATATCTTTTAAAATTAAAATAAATAAAATTTAAAATTCAACCTTCCTTTTTGTTTTTTGACGAACTACTTTTTCTATTATTTTTTAATGTAATTTATTTGTCTTTATTAAAATTAAAAGAAAAGCATAATACTTCTAAATAAATTATCTAAAATAATATTAATAAAAATTGTTAAAATAATTAATAAATTACATATATAATTTAAAATTTTATATAACTGTATAATAATAATAATAATAATAATAATAATAATAATAATATATCCTACCATAAAATTTATGGTGATATTAATCCAAACATTCAAATCCCATCTTAAAAGTTGTACGTTTATTCCATTGGACGAGGATACAACCTACTAACTTGAGAAAAGAAAAAAGAGAAATGCATGTGTTTTAATTTGACTTATGCTGTATAAAAAGAAATTCTACGACCTTGGAATTAATAAAATTAATTTGAACGATGACGAGGGCACTCACAACATGCCAAGCAACTAGAATTACGATGAAAATTTAACTTCCATATGAATATAATGTTGTAGAAGCAATGAAATTTCAATGTCTTTCTGAGTAAATTTCTTTTTTTTACCCTAATTGTATAAATTTTTATTTTTTGTAATATTTTAGTGAATTATTTAATGATATATGCTATAAAATATTAACTTTAGTGAAAAAATTACTCATTTATATACAAAATTTACATAATATTTATTTATATAATTTTTTAATCTATAAAAATAATTTATCTATCTTTTTATGTAATCTTTAATGAAAAAATTACATAACTATATATTATACTTGTAAAATTTAGTGAATAAATGATTCATTTTTCTGTGAACTTTCTTATCGCTTGAGTAATATATTTATTGTTATGAGCAATATTCTCATCTTTTAGTTCAATAAACAAGTACATAAATCTATGTTAAAATTATAAAATTTAATGAATAAATTACTGATTTGAATGGAAATTTTTACAATGTATTTGCTTGTAAAATTTTTCATTCAATCGAACAATATATTTTATTGCTATGCGTAATATATATTGCTGTGTATAACTTGCTCAATGAAAAATTATATAATGTTATATGCTACAAAATCATAATATTTCTAAAAAAAAATAAAATCACATTATTCAGTAAATAAATTTCTCCATCCTTGTAGCACTAATTTCAAATATCTATGATCTATTGTCCAATAATAGGACCAAAGATGAAAATGTAAATCATATATAGGATGAAAATAGAATGGACGAAGTGGTGAAATGACAATTGAGACTTATGCCGTCTAAAAATACTGATAAAGATCAAGGGGAAATTTTATAAAATGATAATTACACTGATCATGATTTATTAGTTGAATGGTCATAAAAACAATATATCTAAAAAATAAATATGATAGAAATAAGAATATTGAGGGAATGTGCGTGCATTTGAGAATAAAACACATTAAAAATAACACAGCAATAATAAGGTGAATATGACACATGGAGAATAATATGTGAAAAAAAGAACATGATGATTTGATCATGTATATGATAAACCAATAAATGTTCATTTGTAAAAGGTAGAACATACCAAAGTAATTGAAAGGAAAATGCAAACTATATAGAACGAATTTTTTCATGATATTACATATTTTACAGAATATTACTGAAAATCGTATAAAACAAAAGAAAAAGAAATTCATATAGTCCATCTTAAATAGATTTTATTTTTGTTGCTGTAATATATTCAATTTTATTTTTGTTGCTGTAATATATTCAATCACATAATATTATTTTTACTAATCTGAGTAACGTATTTATTATTATTATTATTATTATGAGTACTCTGCAAATTTCTTTTTTGTGTAATATCATCCAAGAAAATTGACACAATTTTATAATATAAAATTACACAGTTCGGCAAATTAACTGCATATTCCAACGAAAATTTACAAAAATAATAATATAAATAAGGAGACATTGAGAAGAAAAACTACGTTATTGTAGCGGAGGCATTGTAGAATTTCCCCCCCGTAACTACATGCCTTTTGCTTCAGTTCCAATGGCGTAGCAGAGGCAAAACAAAGACAAAAACGAGCTAGCTTTATAATTTACATTCACGCATACATATAGTGATCTTAAACATATTATACTAATGGCTGAGACTGATGCGCTAATTCTACTGGATTGGAATCCTAGCCCATTTGCAGCAAGGGTGGGGATAGCCATGGCCGAGAAGGGTTTAAAGTCTGAGTGTAGAGAAGAAGAATTGAGCGACAAGAGCCCTTTTCTTCTAAAGATGAACCCTGTTCATAAGAAAATCCCGGTCTTGATCCATAATGGCAGACCCATTTGTGAGTCTATGATTATAGTCCAATACATTGATGAGGTCTGGAACCACAAGTCTCCATTGTTGCCTTCTGATCCTTACCAACGAGCTCATGCCAGGTTCTGGGCTGACTATATCGACAAGAAGGGTTAGTACATAGTAATACGTTTTCCTGCATAATAATAATGGAAAATTCTTGCTTTATCAGCTAACTTCTTGAGATTACTTTTCTTTTATTTATAATTGCATTGCATTTTCTGATTGGTTATGCACTACAGATTTACCCTATTATAAGGATGCTTTGGGCATCGAAAGGTGAAGTCAAAGAAGCATCAAAGAAGGACCTGATTGAGTGCTTTAAAATTTTGGAGGGGGAGCTTGGAGACAAACCATACTTTGGAGGTGAAGGCTTTGGTTATATAGATTTGGTTCTTATTCCTTTCTATAGCTTCTTTTACACATTTGAGAAGCTTGGAAACATGAGCATGGAAGTGGAGTGCCCTAAGATCTTGGAATGGGCTAAGAGATGCTTACAAAAGGAGAGTGTGTCCAAGTCTTTGTGTGACCAGCTCAAATGTTGTGAAGTTGTTTTGAAGATTAGGAAGGAACTGGGTGCTGAATGATTGAAGGGTAACATAATGATAATAATGATAAGATTAATAGCAAAGACACGTTGATACTTATGCTATCCTATGTTTCAAAACAAAAAAAAAAAGTTTTGGGTGTTTTACTTACTCTGCCATTGTATCTTTGCCTGATGGCCATAATAACCCTAATAAGACTCTCATGATTTATCAATAAAAGAAAGGGATGCTTTTATAAACAATTTATTCGCATTATAAACTTAATTCTCAGGGCATTGAACTCTATAACTCTAGCCAACTCCTAAAGTGATTCGTTCTTTACAAGTTAACTAAAATGCATACGCACTTGTTTCCTTCGCCTAAATATTCTTCTGCGTATATTACACTCAGTGTATCATCTCATTTTGTATTTCTGGTTTGATATTCAGGTATATATAGTTTTACTTTGGATCTATTCTGATTTCGATAGTAGTCGAAATTTATCCATGACTTAAAGGGCTGTGATTTAAAATGCTTACAAGAAAATCTTAACTCTTAAATAGATACAATTCATTTCAAGTACCCATCAAAAGGGTCTCCTCTACCCATATAATCCAAACTAAAGACCTTTAATAAGCGTGTGCTAATAATGAATAAGACCATCAACCACATAGAAACAAGTCACTTGTATTTGTAGCATTTCTTCAACAAGTGTTTGACAATTTGGTTTTAATCTGCATAGTACATTTACGAGGTAACACCAAAAATCCATCCAAGTTCCTAAAAAATTCATATTTGCAATAGCAGAAGCCCAAGAACCAGTATATGGAAGCTTAGCAAGTAATACATTGTTCTGTAGTAGTTGATTCTTCAATCATGCTGCCTTTGAGCAGTTGAACCGGACCTGACCTTCTGAACCTGTCAGGACATGGAGATTTGAGAGCCTCAACATTGCACGTGCAAAATCACGGCGGAACAAGGAGACATCTGAAGCATACGTTCTGACCCAATTCTCAGTTTCTTCCCCAGTCATTAGCTGCTGATCAACAACTAGGATTCCTCTATTTTGCAGAAGACTGCGGAAATAGAGGGTCCCAAATTCTACTCCAGGCCCCTCATAGGCCATATTAATTCCTGCCTGTTCAACTAAGGACAGCAGTGAGCCTTCGAAGGAAATTGATGTTTTTGTGGACGAAGAAAGTTTGCCATGATACGAATGTGACCGTGCAGATATTCCTGGCTTGTTAGAAGATGGAGGTGAATGTCCATTACGGGAAAATGATAACTCTGTGCTGTTGAGAGTCGGTGCTGATGATAATGATGCGGAGGGACGAAATAAATGTGGCACTGCTGTTGTCTCTGATGAGTTACTGCTGTTGCATATTGACCTCATTTCGATAAGGAATTTAGGATCAATAGAAGGATCAGGTTTGTTACTCCCGTCAAAATTTTGGAGACGATTTAAGAAGAATTTGCAATGGATCGTTCCAATGCTATGACCACCTACAAGAAACACAAGGAAACAATAATTCTGAAATTTCAGATTCCAATTGTTACAAGAAAGAGCATGGAAAATGACGCCAATTTGACCAAATTAGATGAAGATCAGTGACTGAAGATATCTTTAAAAATCTGAAACTAATCAAACGAACAAATTTGTGGTTTCATTAACAAAAATATTTAGATGGGACTAATGAATACACAGAAAGCTTTTGACAGAAAAGACTCTGTAATCAGTTTTAGCAGACTACCTATCATATCCAAGGTTTTCATTTCCCAAAGAATATATCAAACATTAATCAGCAAGAATCAGTTTCCCATTAAAGCAAGCAAAACTTAGTCTCATTGAAACCTGCAGCAAGCTCAACTGAACTTAGTTCATTCTACTGTCAAATCCTAAAGATAATTCAAAGCCATAGACTTTTAAAAAACGAATTACAGAATGAAAGACTTTTAGGTAATGATGATAATAATAAAAGAATAAAAAAAGAAAAAATGGAAGTTCAAATCCCAAGAATTTAAGGGGTGTTCATTAACGGCTCAGATAATGAGACCGATAACCGACTGTGGGGAGAACCATTGAAGATCTATTGCACAATGCTCAATCAACAAGGTAAGGAAAACAGATAAAAGAGAAGCACAATACCTAAGAGACAGACAGTTTCCCTTTCATCAAAGCCCTTAGATGAAAATAATGAAAGGGTTTCAGATAGATGAGCTTGGGGTGAAGGAAGCTCGGCTGTTGCCACATCCGGGAAAGACTGATTGCTGTCTCTTCTGCCTGTGAGCAGTGGATAGAATGGACCACCAGCCTGAAACTCACACATTCCAATGAGACGCTGCAAGTGAAGGATAAAGAGGGGAGGAGGAAAGGAAGATATATACCTGAACAACACTTTCTCTGGCTGCTAAGACAACAATATCAGCACAAGAAACAACTCCAGCGCATACTTGTTCAAGCTGTGACTTGATTACATCAATTAGATCGAATCCCTTCAGATTTTGATTGGGGGGAGAATCTTTCTCTGATTTCAAGCCATCAGCGCCATCTAATAGTATAGAAGCATCACAGCCCTAAAGAGATGTCATTACAAAAGCAAAGAAATGAGACACAGAATACAACAATAGAAATCAAGAAGCCATAATATGAATCAAAATGTTGATCCGCAACAAAATCTAGCAGACTAGCAAGATATTGACTTCAATTGCTGTTACTAAAGGGGGTTTGACAAAAGAAATTATGAACATTGGAGACCGGACGAAACCCAGAAAAAAGAATGAAAATGGGAGAAAAAATCACAACATATAATAACAGAAAGAACTTTCATTAGAATCACAGAAAACCGAGATTTTTTAACAGAAGAGTACACTAATCACGGCATACAAACAAAAATGACAACCAAAATGGCAAAATCTGGAGAACTAGAAACCCTCTAATTGAAGAGCAAGACAAAACAAACACAACTTCATCACAATCAACAAGATACAGCACATCTTAGCAGAAACACTAAGACAAAAACTTATATCAGATTCATCAATAATTAATCCAATAATCCAAAAATAAGAAAGCACACCATAGCCTACAACAGAAACACACAAGTTCATTAAAACCCAGATCCATTTAACCAAGAAAGGCAAAACCCCCCATCAAAAACAACAAAGCCAATAGAAAGTAGAAAGGAACATCACCTGAATGAAACAATCATGGAAAACAAGCCTCAAGAAAGCAGCAGCGACACTAGACCGGACTTGGTACATTTCCCTAACCACCTCTCGTATGATTCTCTCAGCTTGTGGGCAAGAATTGCGATAAAAATCATAATCCAGTTCCGGCTCAGACCGGCCCTTTTCTTCTTCTTCTTCTTCTTCTTCTTCTCCTTGTTCGGTATCTTCAAGAGACAACAGAATCGAAGGATTCAGATCCCAAGAAGAAGAAAAAGAAGTAGAAGATGGTGGGCAGGAGGAGCCGTTCTTGGTGTCTACATTTCGGTTCTTGAGCGAGATCAAGAAACAGAGAACGACAATGAGGAGAGTTAATTTCATTGTGCTTGCCATTTCAAAAATTGAATTCGCCATCTTTGTTTTGTTTTCTTTTTTGGATTTGTGGGTTCCTGTTTTGGGATTAGTGAGTTAGAGTGGCAGCGGAGTTCAACGGAATTGGCGGAAGTGGCGGGAAAAGAGAGATGGAAGTACTGAAATGACCCTGTAATTGTCTGTTCGTTATGGGGATTGAAGGGAGTAACTTAAGGGTTCGACGATAATACCTTTAAATTTGTGACTTTGAAGGATCACAAGAGGACATGATGGGGGCAGGCCAAAAACACACCAGTGGACTGGATTGAAAACTATAATAATTCAAGATTTAAATTGAAATTAAATTATTAAAAAATTTTAAATAGATTTTTTTTTTTTGGCTTGGTGTGCAGTTGTTAAGTGCTACTATTGGTTGATGGTACAAAAAGGGTGAAGATAGCCTTAGCATAGAAAGGCATAACAAACTACAAGGTAAAGAATGAAGACTTGAGCAACAAGAGCCCTCTTCTCCTCCAATTGAACCCTCTTCATGAGCTACTAACTTGTCTTGATCCATAATGGAAGACCCATTTGTTAATCAATTATCATTGTCCAATACATTGATGAACTTTGGAACCATAAATCTCCATTGTTGCCATCTGAACCTCACCAAGGAGCTCATGCTACATTCTGGGCTGATTATTTCGACAAGAAGCTGAGCTTTTTTAATTTTTACACATTGAAAAATCTAAAGGTTAAAGATTTGAAGTCATCGATTTTTTTATTATATTAGAAATTTTAATAAACAAAAGATTAATTTATTATTAATATTTAAATTCTAACTTTATATATATATATATATATATTATAAAATAGATCTTTGATCATTAAATTATTATTTTATGATGAGCTTTTTAAAAATAATATAGCTGTTATTTATATTAAAATTTAGTTTTTGTAAATTATTAAAAAATGGGCGTTGTATGGATGCAGATTTACCCATCTCTTCCAATATATATACATATATATTCCAATTTTTATCATTAGTATATGTGTTGCATATGAATAAAATCATTTTTAGTTCAATCATGCTTAAATCATTTAAATGATTTTGTTAGTATATGATGCAAAAATCCATTCATAAATTAACCAAACAATGATTTATTTTTCGAACATTGCCTATACTAATGTATTAAATCAGCTTTGATTCAGTAATATTGAAATTTTTTTTTACTAAATTATAATTAAGGAGATAAGGAAATCAAACTCCAACCTTAATTTAAAAGAGATACACATCTTATCAAGAGAATTCAGCCGCCCTTGCCTATCTTTTTTTTTTAATTATTACACGTGCTCATATTGAATCATTCAGATGGATATAAAATTGCGAATTTAATTCACTTCTTTTTTTTTTTTAATCCGAGTTTACATGGAATATAATTCTTTGGCTAAATAAACACGAGATCAATGATCGTACCTAACTCCAACTAAAAAACAGGATGAACAATTTTGAAGTTATGGGGCATTTGCATTTCTTATTGGTTATTGAGGTACAGAGGGGGCCCACATCTTATCTTTGACCATAATGAAGACTCTAATAATTCAATCGGTGAGTAAGAAGGGATGCCAATGTGAATCAAGGTTTTGAAAACCGTATCGGAGCAGCCAATTAAATCAATAAAACTAATTAGTAATTTGGGTCAAAACTACTCTAAAAATCGAATACATGTTAAATTGGAAAAGATCAGAAAAATTCAGACAGAATCTGATGAACCAAAATAAACCTCAGACCAGATAGAACTGGTTTCTACCAATATGCTGTCGTTTTGGTTTTAGAATTAATACTGCCTAACAATTCTCTTTTCTATTTTGCTTTGGCTCTTGGATTGATAAAATTATTGTCTTTTGTAGAATTCTATCTTTGATGGGTTGTGTTTTGTTAATTTTCA
The DNA here is from genome assembly GCA_949677035.1 of Omphalea diandra. Classification (NCBI taxonomy): domain Eukaryota; kingdom Viridiplantae; phylum Streptophyta; class Magnoliopsida; order Malpighiales; family Euphorbiaceae; genus Omphalea; species Omphalea diandra. The sequence continues at coordinate 51,089 of CATIWR010040009.1, read as the reverse complement.
TGTGTTGCTGCAGTTTTTGAACATCAACAAGGTTTTCATGTGTTTCTATTTTCTAAATTCAAATAATTTGAATTAAATCCATTTGTCTTTTAATTTAATTTAAACATTTATGGTGAACATTTTAGAGAACCGTTGTTTGCATAGCATAGGAATCAATTGATTAATTTTTAATTGTTCCTTGTTCACGTGAGGAGATGATACTGTTGTTATGTTTTAGACCAATGTCTTTTTTTTTTTTATTATGATAACAAAATTTCAGGGAACTCAAACAGATATTATAACCATTTCTCAATCTGTTTTTCTCATGAAATATAAAATCTAAAATATATATTAAAAGAGATGTGTGAATAAGATCAATTGAACTAATTAAATCAAATTAAATGAATCGTTCGATTCAAGAATCAGTCACAAAACTGATTCAACCACTGCTATTGATTAAATTTTAAAAATTGACGATCACCATATTTTACATTACTATTAAAGTTATTATTTAAAAATAATAAATATTTTTTTATATACATTGTATTAATATAAAAATGCGTTTGAGATAATTTAAAATAAAACTTTCGGTGCTTGATTTGACACAAAAATTTTGAAAAAAAAAATAGAAAAATCCCTGATGCAAGCAATGACGACAATGACACTTAAACGATAAGGACAGCTAGCGGTGCTGCAGAGCTCAAGCGTGGAAGGGGCACAGATGTCACAGAAGAACACCATCTATATAACCATTCCTCAACTCTCCTCGTCACACTTACAAAAAGGGTAAGAAGAAAAGAGATAAGTTAAGGGGCATTCTTGTGCTGAAAATGGGAGAAGAAGTAGTTCTGTTGGCTGCAAAGTTTACCATTTTTGGAGAGAGGGTGAAAATAGCTCTAGCAGAGAAGGGAATTAAATATGAGTTGAAGGAAGAAGACTTGAAGAACAAAAGCCCTCTTCTTCTAGAGATGAACCCTATTTATAACCTGGTCCCTGTCTTGATTCATAATGGGAAACCCATTTGCGAGTCTATGATAATCATTCAGTATATTGATGAGATGTGGAATAGTTCAGCTCCTCTATTGCCTACTGATCCTTATCAGCGTGCTCGTGCTAGGTTCTGGGCAGACTATATTGACAAGAAGGTAAGTTTGTTATTCTCTTGAAATGTCATTTACATTATAGCAATAATAGTACTGATAATTCCATGAATTGGGTACATGCAGATTTATCCTAACGGAAAGAAGCTGTGGACATCTGAAGGTGAGGAGAAAGAATCACACACAAAGAACCTGATTGAAATATTTCAAACTCTGGAAAGAGAGCTTGGAGACGAGACATTTTTCGGAGGGGATAGCTTTGGTTACGTAGATGTGGCACTCATCCCATTCTATCGCATGTTTTACACGTTTGAGACGCTAGGAAACTTTAGCCTCACAGTGGAGTGTCCAAAGATAGTGGAATGGGCTGCCAAATGCTTGGAAAAGGAGTCTGTATCCAAATCCGTATCTGACCCAATTCAGTTTTATGAAGCTATTACAGCTCATCATGGACATTGAAATAAAAAAGGGTAAGGATTGAATAAGAGAGCTTGATAGTGGGTTTTGTTATATTTTGCATAAATTTGAGCATGTCTGCTTCAAAATGAGTAATCCAATAATAATAATCATTAAGTTTTTAGTTGGTATAGTAATGCAAAATGGCTTTCAAGCATAAGTAGCAGCAAAGACTGAGTATGTATTCAAGCATAAGTAGCTAATGAGTAATGCAACTATTTCTAATATGATAGTCTATGTTCAAAATGAGTTAATATTGCCAATCGCTTCCAATTCCAACCACTTCCTATCGCAATTAGTGGGTTGCAATTTAGCAACTCTTTAATCGAATTGCCATGAACACAAACGATATAGCTCATATTCAAGACCAGATTTGGAATCTTTTTTTTTTTTTTTTTTCCTTCGAGAAAAGATGGGTGGGTCCAAGTACCTCATGCTAGGGCTGTGGACCTGATCTGAGCACATGGAATTCGACAGCAAATTGTGCAATCATGGACCCCTAGCAAAATAACAAGAAGTCCGTAGCGTGTATGCATCAACCTTTTTTTGAGTTTCGTGGTATATATAGATATGATAAATTATTATTGAACTTTTTATATATTTATATATGAAAGTATTTATATGATTTTATAATAAATATAAAAATTAATCTTAATATTTCATATATTTTTTTTATTTCTTATTTTAATTTAATGTTTTTATTAATTTTTGAATTTATATATATACTACAAGTATTTTATTAATAAATTATTTTTTCTTCTTTTAAAACACTTTAAATATATTCATTATTTATTATTTTATTATTAAAATAATGTTTATTTTATTATTAAAATAATGTTTATTTTATAATTATAGTATTTATTTTTATTTTTATTAAAAATATTTTATAAATAATCATAAATTAATCATTTTTTAATATATTAACATTTTAATTAAATATTTATTTAAAATAAAAATACAAACTGCGCAACAGTTTTGATTCGTTATGTTTAAAAGCAAAACAGTTTCCGTAAGTTGCAAGTGGAACCGATTTTTTTTTTTTCAAGGTAAAATGCAATAAGTTAAAAAAAATAAGAAATAAGGCTTTTATTTTGATCATTTATTTTCATAAAGTATTCAATCATAAAAATAAGGCTTTTATTTTTTATTCAATTAAAAAATTCATATAATAAAAATAAAAATTATTCTCATATTTTAAAACAATAAAAGCAATTCTAAATGAGATATTAAAATAAAAATCATTAATAGATAACAATATAAAATCTAAGAATTAGACAGAAATTATTAATATGTAAATTTTCATAAACAAAAATTAATAATCTCTAACCATTATGTAGCTTCATGAAGGAACTATTTAAAAATAAGTTTAATTTAATATATATATATATATTAAAAATAAGTTTAATTTAATATATATATATATATATATCTCCAAAAAACAGAGAAAAGTTAAAAAAAAAAAAAAAGAAAAAAAGCATCATTAATTATTTAAATAATAATAATAATTAAATTGAAAAATCTTTAACAGAATAATGATCAATTCATTTCATCTTTAATAAGTTGTTATTATGGTTGTTGTAATAGGAACTCCCTTAATGTTTTGGAAAATTAAATTCTCTAAATTTTATTTTCTATTAATAAACTATTTAATTTTAAAATTTTATATAATATTATCTTCAGATGATCTTTTGACTGTTTAGGTGCTGAATATTAACTCAGGTGATATGTAAAAATAATTTTTTCTTAAAAAATATAATTAAAAATAAAATGTGTTGATTGTGGAGAAGAGATGAACGAAGAAGAAAATGATGTTATTTTATATTATTTTTAATTTTAATAACTTATTAATTTCTATTAACTTATGTGGTTTTAAAAATTTACGTAAATTATTGCAGTGAGCTGAAATTTTTTTAAATAAAATTTATTGTACATTTAATGAGGATAATATTATTTTTACAATTAAGCATTTATCGACATTTAAGTGGCTGAAAATTTACTTACAATAATATTTTAAAAAAATATATAAACTTAAAATATTTTATCAATAAAAATAACTTTTGAAATAAATTAAAAAATTAAATTCTATGATTTTTTACACTTTATTCTAAAATATAATAAATTGTATAAAAATAAGAATAAAATAAAGAAAAGTAAACTATTAATTCAAGGTGACAAATTTGTTAGTCCGATACAAAATTGAATGTACAAAACAAGCTCAACCTGTTTGACTGGAAAAATACACATTAAAGAGATATATTTGATTTATTTATCCTTTTAAACTAATTCGACTCTAATTCAATATAAAAGGATTTGAATTTAATTTCATTTAAATTATCAAAAATTTATTTTAAAAAAATCATTTTCACTTAAAAAATACGAGTGATCATACTCAATTTTCAAATGACAAAGATAATGCAAAAGTAAAAAAGACAAATGTCGCTAGCAATTTCTTATTTAACAAGTTGATTTTATACATAAATAAGGACAGCATATAATTTTCTTCCTTCTTCATATTTAAGCTCACGAGTTTTTATATATTCAATCTTTAGTATGTGAGATTTACTATCTTTATTAAATATATCATGAATAAATAAGGCACATTATTTTATTTAATAAAGAAATTATTGAAAATAATTGTTAATATCTTATATAAAGATTAAACCTTTCCAAAATATGTTTACTCAGACTCATTATCTTATTTTATATAAAAAAAAAATTATTGTTATTCGTCTCATATTGAACATGATAATGTTGTTTTTCACTATGCATCTTTTATTTAATTTATTTCTTTCACTTTGGTCGCGATTTTTTACTGCATATTTTCAACTTATTTTTTTGTCCTATTATTTTTCACAATAATTCATAAGTAATGATATTTTTATACTTTAGGATGAGTAGTCAATAAAAAGTTTTTTTTTAAAAAAAAAAACTTTGTCATGAAGAATCTAAATTCTAATATAAAAAGACCGGAAAATTAAAGTAAAAATGTCATAATAATAGGATATAATTTTCATAAATCAAAATTTCAAGAGCATTTAAGTTTTTTTCTTGATGAGAATGCTAGATACATGAATTTTCAACTTTGAAAATTGAGAGACAATATTGATATTTTAAATTGTTTTTATATTAATTTAGTTTTTTCTTAAATTTGTAATACATGCAAACCATATTCATTTTATTTAAAAATTAATTTAATTTTGATCTGTTTAAAATAATAATAGAATTAAATGATTAAAAAACACTTAACATTATAAAGCTTAATTAATTTTATATTATATAAAAACAAGATTAAGAATATTATTAATTAATTCATTTAATAGTTGAATCAAAATAAAATTTGTATAATTTATATATTTCTAATGACAATGGATAAATTATCTTTTCCATTGTAAGTAGTCCAAAGTGGATTACAATTCACTACTATACAATATATTACGTTCGTTTTTTTTTGCTTAGGTTAAAAGTTATTGTTCATGGACTATAAAAAATTATAAGGAAAAACTGTTAGTTTTACCAATAAATTTTTGACTCAATACTACTAATAAATGAGTAGAGTTATTATATTATGGATTTTTATTCATATAATAATATATATCAAAAGTCTATGAAATATGCAAGAATTAAAAAAAAAAGGAATGCGTGTAAACAATTATCTATACTCCAAACCCACAAGCAATTTTTTATCTTTACTTTCTTTCTTTTTTTTATGAATGGGATATTTGTGTATTTTTATACATTATATATAATTATATTAATACAATATATAATTATATTAATATGTAGTTATGTTTTATTATTCAATTATATTATATTACTATAATTATATAACTTATGTTATTATATTTAATTAAATAGAAATATTATATATAATTTATATTATTATATTAATTAATTTACATTATTATATTAAATATTTATATTAATATAATTTTATTTTAATATTATAATAAAATATTATATTTATATTAATTTATATTTAATATTATTAAATGGATTTTATTTTTTGTTTCATTTATTACATGGTATAGGTTGATTAATTTAAGTATATAGGTTCATTTTTGTTGAACAATAATTTTTGTTGCACTATAAGTTCACTTGATATAAATTGTAGATTCATTGTCAATAAACTCTACGTTTATTTTTTTGCAAATTGTAGGTTCATTTTTTAATAATTATAGACTTATATTGGTATAAAATTTAGGTTCATTTTTTTAAACTGTAGGTTTATTTTTTCATAAATTATAGGTTCATTTGGTATAAATTGTAAACTAATTATCAGTAAACTGTAAGTTTATTTTTAATAAATTGTATATTCATTTTGGTATAAACTATAGATTAATTATCAGTAAATTATAGGTTCATTTTTTGTAAATTATATGTTCATTTTTTGTAAACTGTAAGTTTATTTTTTGTAAATTGTAAATTCATTTAGTATAAACTGTAAATTCATTTTTTTTTGTAAACTATAGATTCATTTTTTATAAACTATAGGTTTATTTTTATAGTTAAATATTTTGAAAATTTCAATTTCTTTTGTAATATTAAAATTTATAAATCTACGATTCATATTAATTTTTTTGTAAAAAATAAGTCAATTTTTTTAAACATATGAAATAATAATAATAATAATAATAATAAAGTAGCCAATGCAATTAAAAATAACAAAAAAAGATGAAAGCATAAATATGTATATTTAAAGTAAAAAAAAATTTGTTAAAAAATAAATAAAAAAATAATATTTAAAATAAAAAAAGTTTATTAAAAAAATAAATCAGCAATTATGGAAGAGATTACGTGTTTTGAACTTCTGAATAACAAAGGATTGTGGACAAAAATCTATGAAATAATTTACCTGAAATATGTACAATTGTTTTCAACCATTGGGCTATTGTAGACAAGGCCCAAAAGTTAAGCATACAAACATAGGCTTGTAACTTATAGTCCATATACTGGGCCGGTTTAGGCCTATAAATTCCTAAATAAGATTTGAGTAAATATAAATTTTGGATTAATTGAATCAAATTTAAAAATTAAATAAAAAGGTAATTGAAAAAATAATCAAAACTATTTTAATTGAATTTGAATCTAATCAAATAAATAATATAAAAATTTTTATTATGCAAATTGATGTTTGAATTGAATCAAACTGACTCATAACTAGATTAAACTAAATGATCTGAATAATCAATATATATATATATATATATATATATATATATATATATAGCTATTAAAGGTAAAATAGTCTTCTTTTTTTTTTTTATTGTATATGTATATATACTCTCTTTAATAAGAAGAAATTCTAGCTTCCTTTTTGTATTCTCCACTATTCATTACATTCGTATCAGAGCCTTTGAATTTGATTTTTTTGTTTTGTTGATATGCCTACTGGTAAAGATGATTCACTTCAATCAATTAATATTCAATTAGATAGGAAGAATTATTTGTATTGGAGTTATGTACTGAAAATATTTTTGAAAGGCAAAAAGATGTGGGGCTTTATTTCAGGTTCTTGTCTTAGACCTAGTTATGATAAAGTTGAAAAATTTGCAAACTTATTGGATGCTTAGGAAGCAAATAATTCAAAGATTATCACTTGGATTCATAATTATGTTAAGTCTTCTATAGGTTCTCAATTGGCAAAATAGGATACTGCTAAAGAGGTTTGGGATCATCTTGCAAGGTTGTTTACACACCATTGTGAAATAGTATCAGTTAGAGACTGATATATGTGATCCTCAACATAAGAATATGAGTATTAAGGAATTCTATTCTACTATGACAAATTTATGGGACTAGTTGGCATTACACATAATCTACAAAATTACGGGCATTCACTCCTTACATTTCCAGAAGAGAAGAACAATATTTAGTTCAATTTCTAATGGTTCTTTGTGATGATTTTGAGGGGCTTCATGGGACAATTTTGCAACGCAATCCACTATCTTTTGTTGATTCCATAGTTTGTGAATTAGTTAAGGAAATATGTTTGAAATCTCATGTCAAAAAAGAACCTTCTCTAATACCCACTCCATCAGTTTTTGCAGCACCACAAAGACCTCCTATCAATAATCAACCTAGGCTGCACAAGACGATTGCTCTTGATGAATGTAGCTTCTATAAGCAAAACAGTCATTAAAAGGCACAGTGTCTTAAATTATTGAATAAGGGTCAATAATAGTTTCAACAACGACAACGATATTCTCCATAAACTTAGCCATGGAGTATTGGAAACCAATCATCCTAGTTATCTTTCAAACCACCTTCTCCTCACATTACAATGGTTGCTCCAACTTTAGATCCTTGTATGATTGAACAGTTTCAAAAGTTTCTCACTATATAATTACAACAGCAGCCACAACCACATGCCATGTCAGCCTATTTGGAGAAAGGTTTGTCATTAGTACCTTAAGTATATCTTCTTCTGATTGGGTTTTAGATTTTGCTGCTTCGCACCATATGTCTCATGATTCGTCATCTTTTATCTCCTTATCACCTAACTCGTTTCTTTCATTTTTAACTATTGATAGCACTCTCATGCCATTTACAAGTGTTGGTTCAAATGTTACACCTTGTGTGTCTCTTCCTGATGTATATCATATCCCTAATCTTACATTAAATCTCGCTTTTATTGGTCAATTATGTGATTTTGGGTATTTAGTTGGTTTTTCTTCTTTTGATTATTGTGTACAAGATCTAGAATCCTAGAAGCTAATTGACCAGTTGTAAGAAAGGACTCTATGTTTTAGATCAATTCAAAATACAACTATTGTAGCATTAGCTTATAATGTCGATTTGTCATATTTTTGTTTGAGTAGTTCATCTTCTAGTTTTTATTTGTGGCATTCTAGCCTCGATCATGTTTCTGCATCTCGCTTACAGTTTTTAACTTCCATAGAAACATTACAAAATTTGATACTCATGATATTTTATGATTATAGTGGTTGTAACTTGGCTAAATTTTTAGTTTTACCTTTTCAATAAAAGTGTTTCTCTTTCTCATGCTCTTTTTGATCTTATTCATTTTGATGTTTGGGGACCTTCTCCTGTAGCAACAAAGGGTGAGTTGAGATAATATGTTTCACTTATTGATGATTATACTCATTATTGTTGGGTTTATATTATAAAATAATGTTTTGATTTTCTCAATATTTTTAAAAGCCTTTCAAGCTCTGATTAAAACTCAACATTCTTTTGTCATAAAGTGTTTTAGATGTGATTTGGGTGGGGAGTATACTTCTAATGAATTTTTAGATTTACTTGCCTCTGATGGGATGATCCATCAAACATCTTATACAAATCCTCCTCAGCAAAATGGTGTTCCAGAATGAAAACATATACATAATATTGAGGCTACCAATCACTCTTTCTCCTTCTACTGTAGACCAATCATCTCCTAAGCTTGTCGTTCCTGCTCCTTTATGTTTCCTTGTATGAAATCATAAGTCTACTCAACATCTTGATTTTGTTTTCTCTTGTTATTTTAGTTCCTTTATCTCTTTCTTAATTTAGTTCATAATCTTTTTGAGCCTTTGTCCTGTAAAGAGGTAGTTCTCAATCCCTTTTGGCAATGTGTTATGGCTGAGGAACTTGTTGTTTTACATCATACACCCACTTGAGATTTGGCACCTTTACCTTTAGGTAAACCTACAATTGGTTCTAATTAGGTTTACAAAATCAAAACAAAGTCAGACGTATTTATTAAAAGGTATAAAACTAGATTAGTTGCTAAGGGTTACTTAGAAGGGTATGGTTTGGATTATGAGTAACCTTTGCTCTTATTACAAAAATGACTACAGTTCACACTCTGATTATAGTTGCCTCTATTAGCACTGGGATATATCTCAAATTGATGTAAAAAATGCCTTCTTGAATGGGGATCTTCAAGAAGAAGTCTATATGGTTCCTTCTATAGGTGTTCTTCATCAACTGGTGAGTTTTTCAAACTCAAACAAACATTGTATGGTCTTAAGGAGGCTCCTCGAGCTTGGTATAAGAAGTTCTCTGCCATCATTACCTCATTTGGTTTTAATCCTAGTCATCATGATTCAACTTTGTTTTTCATATGTACCTTTCATTATCGTATTTTGCTCTTTTTATATATTGATGACATGATTATTATTAGAGGTTATGTTGCTGGGATTGTAGAACTGTAGAGAGAGTTAGCTCGTTGTTTTACAATAAAGGATTTGGGTCCATTGCGTTATTTTTTGGGTATTGAAATTGCTTCTTCTCCATATGGTTTTCTTTTCTCTCAGTCTAAGTATATATATGATATTATCAAGTATGCACGTCTAATTAATAATAAGACTGTTGATATACTCATTGAGCTCAATGCTAGATTTTCTGCTTTTAATGGCTCTCTTTTGCCAGATTCTAGTTTATATCGCACTATTGTCAATAGTCTAGTTTATCTTACTATCGATATTGCTTATGTTGCGTATATTGATAGCCAGTTTGTTACTTTGCTAACCGCAGTTCACTGGGCTACTATTCTTCGTATTTTGATGTTTCTTAGGGGTAATTAGTTTCAAAATCTCTTACTTCCATCTACCTCATCCTTAGAGCTGTAGGCTTATTCTGATGTTGATCGGGCTAGTGATCCTTCGGATCAGAATTCCACTACTAGTTTTTATATCTCTCTAGGAAATTCTCTTATTTCTTGGAAGAGCAAGAAGCAAGATATTGTCTTGAGGTCTTATATTGAGGCTGACTATTGTGTCATGAATTCCACTACTTGTGAGATAGTTTGGTTGCATCGATTGCTTACAAATATGGGTGTTTCAATTTCTCGTCCTATTCCTTTATATTGTAATAATAGGAGTGCAATTTAGATTGCACGCAATTTTGTGTTTTATGAGCGAATCAAACATATTGAGATTGATTGTCATGTAAGGTTGTCAAACTCCTTTTTCTATCCTAAAATCGATAGAGAACCCTAAAATTGAAATTGTAAACTTGAATTGTAAAATCGTAAGATTTTAAATATATATATATATATATATATATATATATATATATATATATATATATATATATATATATATAATAAAAAAGTTATTCTTTATTCAATTTAGTTGTCACACTAGAAATGGCAACAAAGTTATTCAATTCTTGCAATTTATAGACAGAAGCAAATGCCCTATTATTCTCAACATCATCCTCAATGAAAACAAGTCCCACATTTCAACCACTCCCTCATCGTATAGGAACTGCTTGAGATACATATCTAATTCAATTACCAAACAACAACCAATAAAACAAAACAAAAAGCAATAACAAATGGTGTCTACCAGTCTAAAGTAAGAAACCAACTATTGCTTATTCGGGGGGTAGGAGAAAGCGAGACGAGCACAAATAGAGGTGAGTAGCAGCACCAAAATTGTAGTCTATTAGCAACAGCAAAAGTCGAGTTGAGAAGAAATGAAAGATGTTTTCTACAGTTGAGGAGAAGAGAATTTGGGTTGGGTCATCAAATCCTTAATTGTATGTGCACTACAAAAGAGATAGGAAGAAGTTTCTTTGTCGTTTATTATGTAATACACACCATTTTAAGTCAAACATATGGGTTGGAATTGGATTTTTCACTTTAAAAACCCATAGGCTGAGAAATGAAGAAGCCCATTCTGCCTGCAGCTTGAACTCGATAAAAACGCAACCCAACTCGTGATTCTAACAATTTTACCGAGTTGGATCGCATGTTCATCTCGATTTTACAAGGGTTGTGATTTTGCATACGTGTTTACACGTTTAATTGATTTTAACATGTAAGATCGTACGATCTAACTCACGATTTTGACAACCTTATTGTCATATCATTTGTTATTATTATCAACATAACACTTTGGTGTTGCCTTTTGTCTCTTATTCTATGCAACTTGCTAAATTGTTTATCATGTCTCATTCGACTTTATGTTTTCGCTTTTTTATCAGGCAAACTCTTGATGTTCACCATTGTAGCATCGCAAGTTTAAAGGGGATATTAAATAGCTATTAAGGGTAGAATAGTCTTTTTCTTTATTTTATTGTATATGTATATATACTCTTTTTAATAAGAAGAAAACCTTGTCCTTCTTTTGTATCCTCTACTATTCGTTATACAGATAGTTAAATATTTTATGTATAAATTATATTATTTATCTATGTTTAAATATACTATATATAGTTACATATATTTATATATACTGAAATTATATACAAGTAATATATATTTTAATATCCTATAGATATTAACTAGAAAATTTGAATTTAAAGAAATTTGCTTTCCTTTATTTTGTTTATATTTTTTCATAATTGAATAACTAAATTTTATCAAATTAAATTGAGTTGAATAAATCAAATTAAATTAGATAAGAACATAAAATATCTGAATTAAAATTAATTTGAAGCTTATAAATAATGACCTGAAATTAAATTAAAATTTATAAATATTAATTTTGATTATGGATATTTTCAAATAATTCATTAAAAAAATGAACCTGATAATCCTAAATAAGACGCAATGCCAGCAGAAGAATCCTTGTAGTCGGCCCCCAAATCCACTTTTAAAAATTTCAAAAAGCCAAGAGATAAAACTGAAAAAAGTGCCTCCTGTGCAAGAACTTACTGGCCGTGGCACCACCAATATTCCTTGTCTGTTTTTCTCGCAGAGCTACGGTACGCCACGTGAGCAACAAACTCTTTTGGATGGGATGGATCCTCTGCTTCACAAACTACACAAACTGATGGAAAAATTAGCAAATCAGGACGGTCCAACTAAGGAGCGAGTTGCCTTGTCAATTAAGAATATGTAAAAAGGTATGGCTGCCCGCCTTGTTCCAAGATTCGCCAATCGCCGCCACGCGCATAATTATTTTCTACTGTTTTCACAAGACAATAAAACTAATAAACTATTTCTCTGTTTTTAAAATATAATTCATTTTGAGATACTTATATAATAATTAAAAATATATTTAATATATAAAAATGTTTTATTATCTTTAAAGTAATTATTTTTTAATATTTATTATCATTGTATATTCAGCCAGAATATAAGTTTTAAATAAAGATAAAATAGATAAAAATAAAGAAAATTTATAAATTGAAATGAGATATTGATTGAGCTTGACCGCAATTGAAGAAAAAATATTGATACAATAAGAGAATTTTGCAATATAGAAAATAATTGTTTTAATAATAAATAAATATAGTATTTTAAAATAAGATGATCCTAATTAAAATTTTACTATTGCACAATCGAAGTTTTAAAAAATTTAATTTCTTTTGTCGTTTGACTTGTTAAAGATCATTTGCATTTTATTTTAATCAGATAAATTTAATTGTCTAAATCATGGATAGATATGAACATTTATATTTTACAGAAATTTAGAAATTTTAAACTTTTTATTTGCTTTTATTATTCATATTTCACCTTAATAGGAAAATTTTTGAAATTCTATAAATTTTTTATGTTCTGAAAACATTTTGAAATCTTCCAAATTATAGGATTCTAAGCACATTTCTTAATGCCCAAGCCTGTTTAATCTAATAAAAAAAGATTTGAGAATTCATATATTTTACTTATTAATTGTTATAAAAAATAATCTATGATCTTATAAATTTGAAAAGGAAATATGAAGTATTTATAATATACTTTAGTGAAAAAAATTAATGCAAATCTCGTATGCTAAAGATAAAATATTAAATTCATTCTAAAAAAATTTTAAAAAATTAAATTTAGTTATTTTTTTTATGTCAATATAATATAATTCAAATTAATAAATGATGGCATACTTATAAAGATGATACACTCTTTTCTTGTAATTTTAAGCTCAAATTTATATTCTTCTAAAAAAAGTTCAAATTTATATTTGGAAATATAATTTTTAGTAATTCATTAATTTTTTTAATGGTTGAATACATCAATCTACTTAAATTGATTGAATTATAAATGATGTGGAGCATGTAAATATAAATAAATTAAGATGAACATTAATTATAATATTATTTTTTGGCTAAATTTAATTTATTTTTCCCATTTTATTATTTTCTACACTAAAATTTCCTTTTTATTAATTTCTTAAAAAAAGGTTTTGACTTGCTAAAAAATGTTCAAATTTATATTGAGAAATATAATTTTTAGCAATTCATTAATTTTGTTAATGATTGAATCATCCATCTACTTAAATTGATTAAATTATAAATTATGTGGAGGATATAGATATAAATAAATTAAGATGAATATTAATTATAATATTATTTTTTAGCTAAATTTAATTTATTTTTCCCATTTTATTATTTTCTACACTAAAATTTCCTTTTTATTAATTTCTTAAAAAAAAAGTTTGACTAGGCATTAATTGTGGAATCCGGTTTCAAAAAAAAACAAAAAAAAGGAGTGGAATCGAACTATTCGCCGAATCCTAAAAAACCCGGCAAATTACAGCAATCCCCATGCCTTTGTCCATGTCTATATATTTTCTAGTACTGGCACTACAACGAAAAACGCCGATAAAAATCCACCAATCTGCTTTTCCCTTCAGCATCTATAAGCAAAGACTTGTCAACCAGTCAGTCTCATCGGATTTCCTTTCTGCCCAAACTTCAAGCCCTCAGAGTTTCAAAATTTTCCAATTTTAATTTTATACAAATCAATATATTTTGGAGATGGGGTGCACGCAGTCCAAGATCGAGAACGAAGAAGCCGTGTCGCGGTGCAAAGAGCGAAAACGGTTCATGAAAGAAGCCGTCTCCGCCCGCAATGCATTCGCTGCGTCGAACTCCGCCTATGCCATCTCCTTGAAGAACACCGGTGCCGCCCTCAGTGAATACACTCATGGCGAGCTCTCCCACCATCAACACCACAACCACCACCACTCCGCCTCCGCCTCCGACTCCGCCATCGCCACCGCCACACCTTCCTCTGTAGACGTGCTGCCTCCTCCCCCTCCCCTGCCCCCCTCCAACTTCCAGATTCCGCCTCCCCAGCCTCTGCAGCGCGCTGCTACCATGCCTGAGATGATCCCGAAGCCGGAATTGAAGACGGCGGTGCCGACCACGATCATTGAGGAAGAAGACGAGGACGTGGAATTCGAGGCGCATGATAACGATAAATTGATAAGAAAGCGTAGCAGTAGTAATAGAGGGGCCGTACAAGAGAAGCCGGGCCCACCGCAGTCTCAGCAGCCGCCACGTCAGCAATCACAATGGCCGGAGGATGTGATGCGGGGCTCATCTGCGCATCAGGAATCGTCTTGGGGAGAGTACCTTTTTGCATCCATGGAGAGCATACCGGGCCCCAGTTTGGCAGAGCCGCCGCCTGATGCGGCAGAGAAGGAATTTGGGCAGAAGGAGTTTGAGGAAAAGGCGAGTAAAGCGCCAAAGGTGGAGATGGTGGTGGAGGAGCAGCTACCAGAGGTGGTGGCGGAGGAGAAGGTGGAGAAGGTTGAGAAGGCGGTGGAGGTGCCGGTGCCGGGATTTGAAAGGAAGGTGGTGAAGAAGGGTGGTGAAGTGGGGCGGAGGCCAGGAAAAGCGGTGAATTTGATGCAGATTTTTGTGGAGATTGATGATCATTTCTTGAAAGCTTCGGAAAGTGCACATGAAGTTTCCATGCTGTTGGAAGCCGCTCGGTTGCATTATCACTCTAATTTTGCTGATAATCGAGGTAAATTGCTGTCTTTGCAAATGTGACACAATTAGTCGTGGATATTAGTTTTGTTATGCATTTGTCCGTTCACTTGTTTATCATTGGTGAAAAATAGGAAGTAAGGGATGTTAAGTATCTATGTCCTGAAAAAAGGTTGGATTTTGGATTGGAATGACCCGTGTAGCTGTGTTGCAGGACATATTGATCACTCTAAAAGGGTGATGCGTGTTATCACATGGAATAGATCGTTTAAAGGAATGCCTAGTATTGATGATGGTAAGGATGATTTCGACACAGAGAAGCATGAAACTCATGCTACTGTGTTGGATAAGATGCTAGCTTGGGAAAAGAAGCTTTATGATGAAGTGAGGGTAAGTTTCCGTGTTTTCTTTGGCTTCGTTGGTTCTTCACCCTTTGTTTTCTTATTCCTTTTTAAACTTGCATAAGTAATGATTAAATCTCATGCTTGTTCTGTTATGCACAATTTTCACATCCACTTTTGATTGTTGAAGTTCTTGAATCTTCCCATGACTGGTTTTTGGTGTCACATGTTGCCCAAATAAAATGTTGAAGATTTGTTTTTACTTATTATATGTGGACTGAATTAGAAGGACCTCTTATGCACCTTGCCTGATCTCAAATATTGCTACTTTTTTTTGGTTTAGCTAACCACAGCAAATTGCTGCTTAACAATAATCTGCAATTTATAATTGTAATAGCTGCTCAGCTAGAAGTTTTCTTTATCTCTTGTGACCAAATCCCTTGAATTTGACAAGCCTGCTACTATACATGCGTAGTTTTTCAGAATTTGGTTTTAGCGCAATGCTAATTCTTGAAAAGTTTAGTTTCCTGATTGCTTGGTGGAAGACTGCAAATAATTTGTTCATGTGGATCAGTGAATGTGTTTGGGACTCATCATAGTTGTGAAAGGCGCGCCTGATACGCAGCCTTTTGCGCATTAGACCTTATAAAGGCGTGCGCTTTTGTGTGCCTCTGACTTTGGTAGTGCCTTTTTGTTATTTTGCTTTTGTGTGTGTGTGTTTTCTATTTAATTAATATTATATAATCTGAACCATATATTTTAAGCCTTAAAATAGCTTATTATGGGCTTACCTACACCTAATAATCTCCAAAAAAAAAAAAAAAAGAAGAAGGGAGATTATGACAAAAGAATACAACCTAGTTGCACATCACAGATAAGAAAAAAGAGAAACAATGACCCCTATGAAGTACAAAAACTTTTGTTGAATCACGTTTTCCTATTTTGAAAATGTTTCCACATTTCTTTATTTTCACGTTTTTCCCATTTTTTTTATAAATTTTTTAAAAATATCATTTTTCTTGTGTCCGTTTCTATATTTTCCCGTTTCTGTATTTCCATTTTTGTGTTACTTAGAATGACATTGCTTCTGCGGTTGCTAGAGCTAGTGGAGTTAAAGAGGTGGCCTATCATACTCATCAATTAAGGAAAAAAATGTTAGATCCTTATTCACATCAAGTCCTAGGCCTAAGCAAGTAGAAATGACAAACTTCTCAAAAGAGGGCTAACTGTTCTCTAGTACCTAAAGATGAGGAAGAGAAAATTGAAGAAGAAGAAGATAACTATATTGATTTTAGTGATGATGATTGATGACTATGAAATATAATTATAGTTTTATGGAAGATGCTTTAGGAATTGTAGTTATAGGACTATAATTATAGTTTTATGTATCTTGAATGTGTTATTTTTCATTTATTTATTTTTGTGTTATGTCTCTTGAAATGCTAAGTTTATAATTCAATGCAAGTGTTGTGTTTTTAGTCCTATTAGCTTTATTTTATGATTTGTTTTTTTTACACCTCACTTTTGTGAGGCGCGTGTCTGTGCCTTGTGCCTCAATTTGAGGATTTGTTTGCGCTTTAGTGTGCCTTTCACCTTTAACAACAATGCATATAAGTATAGAGAACTTTGAGTTCACCTGCAACTGATTGTTCTTTATAAAAAAATCTTTGCATGGTCAATAATAATTAATATCCTTTCACTTTTCCTGAATCAACATTAATAACATTTTTATCTGGTTTTTTGCTATTTCATAGGTTTTTTTTTGGTCTGTTGGGCTATTTCAAATGTTTAAAATGTTAATTTGCTGAGATATATTTGATTCTTTGTTTGTCTACTGCAATATGCTTGTTGTAACTAAACCTTAGCGATATCCATTTTCACCTTAAGAAATGGTTAGGGAATAGAAATTGGTGCCACTTATCCATTCCAAGAATTCCCTTTTGTTTTTGAGATTAAATATAATTTACAGGTAATTTTTTATTATTCGCAAGGTTCAATATCATTTTTCTGAAACTGAATTCATACAAACTTATGAATGTAATAGAAAAAATTAGGATTTCTTGTTACTATATTAATGGATCCTTGCTTCCTTTTCCAAGATAAATTGAAAGGCTTTGTAATGTTTTAGGTTTTTTTTCCTTGCAAATGTGATCATTTTTCTTATTTCAAGGTTTATGATGACTCTTACATATTGGATAGGCTGGTGAAATTATGAAATTTGAGTATCAAAGGAAGGTTGCTTTGCTGAATAAGCAGAAGAAAAGGGGTAGTAACTCTGAATCATTGGAGAAATTAAAAGCAGCTGTAAGCCATCTGCATACCAGATACATTGTAGACATGCAATCATTGGATTCAACGGTTGCAGAGATAAACCGTTTGCGTGATGACCAATTATATCCAAGACTTGATCAGCTTGTTGATGAGTAAGTTGCTGTAGAAAAAAAAAATTTAATAGAATTTAACAGTTGAAGAAATATGAGATCTTTGTTGACAAAGGTTTTCATCAATATCATGTCACATTATATTTTCTAGAAGTCTACTTAAAGTCTACAAGGGGGAGTAACAGATATAAGACACTCTTATTCTTATTAATTAATCTGGTTATCTCACAAAAAAGCTGACACAACTAATTTTCAAAATCCTGGATGGTGATGTGTCTATATGTCGATTCAAGTTCACTGCTTGCAATCTATTTTTTTGAAGCCTGTTTTAGAGATCTGCATTTTCTCAAATGATATTCATATGTTTGATTCTGTTTGTTTGGTCTTTCAACCAAATCATTTCAATTGCCTTTTCTTTTATTACCCAATTTTCTGTTTTCTCTCTTATTACAAGTGCAATAATTCCTCATTCTGCTCATTTCATATATTAGCACTCATTCAATCCACCGCCACATCATTTTTTAAGATAAAGGAGTGTATCTGAACATGGGAACTATTTTCTGTTCATTCTATTATAGATTAATCCTGTGTTGGTTTTGTAAGAAATGTATTGAATTTCCACCTATCAGTTTTTACTTGAGTTTCTTGGTTGGATACTTTAAAATGGCAGTGTTTGCATTCTGTTGTTTTTGCATTTCTTTTTTGTTATCATTGCTGCATGTTCTAGGCTCGTCATTGTTTTAGTTGTTGCAATTGTCATCAAGTGTGTTTTGTGAAGCTCTAACAATCTTGAAGGATTTCTTACGGTGATATATATGTTCTTTTCATCTGACTGCAATGCTTAGTCTGAACATTTGATGTGAAACACTTTAGTGTTATTGCAATCATTATTTCCATTTATTGGTATAGGTAAAACTATTTCATTTATTTAAATCGATATCTTTGGCTTTTGGGTAAGAATCACGTGTTTTGTCAATGCTACATGTTTAATTCTGTGGGTAGGAAACTTTATTTCAGTTTTTTATTGTTCCATGCACTAGCAGTTGAAACTATTCCTACTGAATGTTTGAATTTTATGAAATGTTCCTCTTCTGCTGAAAAGCTTCAAATGATGCATCAACATAATGCCTCATAAGTTGTTATCCTGTTACTGTGCTATTAGTGGTGCCATTCTGTATGAAGATTTTTTGGTTATTTTGTTTAAATAAATTTTTAGGAGTACCTGAATATTTTGGATTGTATGGTTTTAACATGGCTTCCATTTGTGCTTCCAAAATTAAGGAGTAAATTTTTTAATCAGCAGTTTCTCACTCAAAAGATAAGTATAAAAAGAAAAATATTTGTTGTGATCTTGTTGCACCAATCATATCTGTTTGAAGCAAAACAAATTATAATTTTTATGAATTTCAGGATGGCCACAATGTGGGAAACCATGCAACATCACCATGAGAGTCAGACAAAACTTGTGTATGCCCTGAGATCTTTGGACATTTCTCAATCTGTTCCCAAGGAAACTACTGAATATCACTATGAGCGTACTTGTCAGTTGTGTGTGGTTGTACAAGATTGGCATAAGCAGTTTTGTAATTTTATAGACCATCAGAAAAATTACATAAAGGCACTGAACGGTTGGTTGAAGCTAAATCTCATCCCTATTGAGAGCAATTTGAAAGAAAAGGTTTCTTCTCCACCAAGGGTTCAGTACCCTCCTATTCATGGGCTTCTCATAGCTTGGCAGGATAATTTGGAAAAACTTCCAGACGAGGTTGCGAGAAGTGCAACAAATAATTTTGCTGCTTTAATCAAGACTATCTGTTATCAACAAGAAGAAGAGTTAAAGCAGAGAGAAAAATGCGAGGCCACACGAAAGGAGCTTGCCCGCAAGACCAGGCAATTTCAAGAATGGAAGCAAAAACATAAGATAGGGGAAACAAATGATGAAGTGGATCCTGACAGAGCAGAAGACAATCCTCACAAGGATGCTGCAGTGGAGAGACAGCTTATCCTGGATCAATTGAGCAATCAGTTGAAAGAGGAAGAGGAAGCATGCCAAAAGCTTAGCTTGCAGGTGAGGGAGAAATCTTTGGCAAGTCTAAAAACTCGCTTGCCAGAGCTGTTTGTGGCGATGTCTGATGTTGCTTTAGCTTGTTCAGAGATGTACAGTAACTTGAGGTCCACAGCACGAGACTGAAATTCAAACCAGAACTCGTGATGAGAAGACAATTTTATATGCCGTTGTATAATTTGTTTGTATGACCCGCATAAAAATAAACATAGGGAAAGAAAAAAGAAAGCCTTACATTGTGTTGTATAACTTGTAATTCTTATGCTGCAGTCATTATAAGTTGGTCCTCAGTCGTAGTTTTTCTTCAAATTGGTGCAGTTTCAGTGTTGGACGTTGTGAGAATTTTTTGAGGAATCTAATGCAAGTTTTTTGTTTGCTATGGCTTAAAGAAGTCAGTCATATTTCAAAATGAAAGTATGCAGGTTGTACCTTGTTGAACCGAGCAAGTGTACTTCTCTAGTACTAAGAAATCTCAAAGCACTTCAAATTTAATTATGATTGTTCCTTTTCTTCATTTTCTATAATGAATGTTGTTTGATTGGTTGATTTCCCTTTTGGTAACTCTTATTTATGGCTCTACCGATTGCTCTGGCACTGGCTCTAGCTGCCTCATGATGAGAAAACTTGAGCTATAGAGCTATATAGTGTGCCCTTTTTAGGAATGTAACTTGGTAACAAATGTTCACAAAGTAAGGTTATCTATACCATGAAAATGTCGAGCAAGTTGCAGTCTAATGCAAATCCATTTCTAATGTTCTTTATTTCTTGTAAGCATTTATAGAAAATCAGGTTTAAAGCCTGTATGATTTAATTGTTATTAGTAATTGTTTAATGTATAGTGTTTAGTAAAATTATTGTTATTTGTAATTGATTATACATATAATAACTAATAAAGACAACACACATTTCTCAAAAAAAAAAAAAAAAAAAAGACAACACACATATGTGTGTTGTTGTCTTTATTTTATATATATATATATATATATATATGAAAATTTTGTTAATATTTGAATTCTATTTTCTTTGTGTGTTAAAATATACCAAATAAAAATATTAAAATTCTAAAACATCATTTTAAAATTAAAAGTTCATTTTTTATTTTTTATATTTTTTTAGTGTTGCTATATGTAAAGGGAGCTTAAAAGAGAAATAATGTAGATATCACTTTTGTGGAGCAAAAATCATAGTAGTTTGAGAGAGTAACAAAAATGAAAGTAGGTTGGGAGAGTAATTATTCCACAAGCAATTGTACATTTTTATACATCAATAGGGCTTGCAGTAATAAGTTACACAGAGACTCCTGATGTACTTATCAGCCCCAGCAACAAATTAGTTTTCTTGTTCTACTTTGTATTTCATTGCTTAGATTCATTCCAGTAGATTTTGGAGGGTGAGCAGTTGCCAATCTCTTCGCTGCAAATTGTAGATTAGAAAGGAAAGAACCATCTAAGAAATGCATAACCAAGTATCAAAACAATTATAGAAGAGATTTTTAGTGTAGTGTATAAACATAAAATTTACCTATTTCATGAAAAAGTTCATTAGCATTATCAGCAGTTTTTGCAGATGTTCTGTGAAAAACATCCCATTCTCTTGAGCAAATTGCTCTCCCTCCTGCAATATATTAGAAAAATAGATCAAATCAATGCACCTTTTTATTGATAACAGACAAGAAGAGTTACATGAATACCTCATTCTGCACCTCTAGTCTAGGTCAGTTTTATTTGCCGCCAATGCCATAACTGGATTAGGATTTCCTAGCAATAGGAAGAAGGGAAATAAATGAGCTATGAATATGAGAGCCACATGACAATCCTAAATGCAATTGGCATATGGCATAGCTTTCAATTGCTATCCCCACCTTGTCTTTGCAGTTCTTGAACCCATTTCTTGGCTCTAATGAATATATCCTGCAGTTAGAACACAAATATACATCATTAGTATAAAGTGCAGGGTAACTTGGAAAGACAGACAAAGAACTAAGCAGATTTGAATAAATACATGCATACCATGCTTGAGATGTCATAGACAACTACTGCTGCTATTGCACCAAGATAGTACATAGGAGTCAAGTTATGGTATCTTTCTTGTCCTGCTGTCTCCCATATATCGAACTTCACAGTCATTTATGGTAATGACAATATATGAGTGAAAAAAGCTGCTCCTGTGGTTGGTTCCTAGACATAGAAAAATGTCCTAAACTAAGAAACGCATACGAATGCAAGCAGAACACAAGGAAGAAGCAATCAGAGGGGAATGCAAACCTGGTGATAAAAAAACTGGCCCTTGATGAATCTTAGTACCAAACTGATTTTTCCAGTTCCCATATCCCCCAAAAGCACATGAGGAAAAGTAATTAAATATGTTAAGAATGTATACTATTCCCTTAACAAAATCCATGTCAAAGGTCGTAAGTTGCTACGTTTAAGTCCAACCTGTAATAAGGATTTATTTTCATGGTTTTCTCATTGACACATACAAAATTTTGATCATTTAATTCCTTATGTCATCAGTATACACTGAATAATATCAGGGTCAACAGATTAAAAACAAAAAGAAAGGAAAAAGATTAAACCAAAAGAACACTAGTCCTAAGAGAGGGAAAAAGGACCCATCAACTCAATTATAACCAAAGCGACCCATTTAGCCAAAGGAAAGAAACATGGGAATGATAAAACTAAAGGGGAAAGACATACCCGCCAGTTTGGCTTGAATGAACTCGTTGCCAGGCCTGCTCATTGTAAATGCAACAGTACAACTAAATTACTGACTGTGATTAGAGATTAAGAAAAATGTGGTTTGTGTTTGAAAAAGGAAACAGATTATGATAATTGTCTTATTTCACAAGCAAAATCAGGATGACAACGACTATTACATATGTTTAAGAGTGATTGGTTTTAGCTTTGATCGTTAGTTTTCTTCTTTTCTTGCAGCTATTCTGCTGTTGCTATTACTGTTTTTTTTTTTTCAACAAATTTTCTTTTTTTTTTTATTTTAAATATTACTGTTTTATTTATTTTTAACAAACTTTTTTATTTTAAATATACATAATTTATGCTTTTATGCATCTATTTTTTATTTTTAATTTTATTATTATTATGATTTCGTATGTTTAGAAAAAATAGACTTATTTTTTGACACAAAATTGGTATAAATTATATGTTTATCAATTTTAATATTACAAAAGAAATTAAAAATATGAAAATGTTTAACTATAAAAAATAAACCTATAGTTTACAAAAAATAAATCTATAATTTATAAAAAAAATAAACATGCAGTTTATAAAAAATAAACTTATGAAAAAAATGAACTAACAGTTTACTGACAATAAATTTATAATTTACAAAAATAACCTATAGTTTATAAAAAATAACCTTATAATTTATTGATAAAAAATCTATAATTTATACTAAAATGAATCGATAGTTTACAAAGAAATGAACATACAGATTACTAATAATAAATTTATAATTTATACAAAATGAACCTATAGTTTATAAAAAATAAACATATATGATAATAAATTCACAATTTATACCAAAATGAATCTACAATTTACAAAAAATAAACTTATAGTTTATAATAAATGAACCTTCATAATTTTTCAAAAAAATAAACATGTATTTTTTGACTAAAAAAATGTTATCCCTTTTTTTTTTGCACGTGCGATAAATCTTTAGTCCAACAAAGGTCTATCATATAATAATCTTGTCCTTCCTTGTGTTGGCCAACACAAAAAAAGCTTAAGCCGATAGATCTTGTGGTAACCATTTATAGCTTAACTCAATTGGCTAAACCATTGGATTTAGTTGTTGGAGTGAATCAGATCCTACTATTAAGATTTCTTTTTCTTTTCCTTGGGTTTTATGGGCCTTGGCCCATCTTTATACAAATCACAATCATGAAAATTTTTTATTCAGGCTCTTTTGTTTCAATGAAAATAATTTATTTATGAATATTATATTTTTAAAAATATATTTTAAAGAAAATATTTTCTAAAAATATATTTTTTACTATTTGAAATATACTAAAAATATTAACTTTCTTTTAATTTATAAAATTATAAAAAAATTAGACTATAAAAAACTTTATATTTCTACTATTTATTGTTTGATATGAGAAATGACATTATGAGACTTACCATAATATTCGATTCAGGTGATGAGGATTGAGCTGAAGATTGTTGGCTCGAGTAATCTTGGCTAGGTTCTTGTAAGATGACAGAAGTGAGAAAGTGTTGGTAGCCTATTTTGATGCTTAAATAAGTAATATGCTAAAAAGAAAGAGAGAAATTGTAATATGTAAAAGATATTTGACAATGTTCTTTATATAGTGGCTAGAGGCACATATTTTCTTATTGAATTAGGACTTAAACTTTCCTATTTAGAGATTGTTTCTCGATGAGTATCATCTTCTTTGATAAAAATTAACTTCCTGATAAAAGATAACATTTATATTTAAGATGAGTTATGAACTAACTATTCTTGAGTTGGCTGAACTACGCTGCCCTGTAGTTCTATGGGCTTTAGTGTGAGTCGAGCTGCTCCGACTTGTTGTAGTGATGGAAACTGAATTGGATTTTGTATGTGGCTAAGCCTAACTCATGTTTATTTGGATAGTGTCAAGAAAAATATAGTAAAAAATAAATAAGATGTGGAATCCACTGCCAAAAGTTGATAATAATCAATGATGAATGTTAGTTAGATCACTAACAATAATAAATAGATGAAATAGATACGTGTTAATATAATTTTAATTTTATTTGGACGAGTCTATTAAAAATATGTGTTAATATAATTTTAATTTTATTTGGACGAGTCTATTAAAATCTAAAAATACTTTTTTCTCTTGAAAATATGAAATTATTTTTTAAAAATTACTTAAATTTTCTTTTAATAAAGAATAAAATTTTCATTGATTAATTTTTTGAATGTACTAAATATTATAAAATATAAAAAAATATTGTTTTTTTCAAATAAACGGAGCCTTAAAGGGCATTTGTTTGCCCAACGAAGATGAAAGAGCATCCTTGCATTCTTATATTACTTACTTTTTCTATTTATCAAAAGCAATCTGAGTGCAGCTTGCATAGAATAATTAAATTAAGTGACAATGTCATTATACGCATTGTGAGGTTCAATTTGTCTTTAAACTTAATTATTTTAAAGTACGGGAAGTAAGAGTTTCAATTTGATTTCCTCATTCATCACTAAAGTAGGCTTTTTTTTTTAAAAAAAAAAATCAAATTAATGTATTTGATGATAAAAGGGTTACCTTCCATTCTATAATTAATAGTTTGGCCTATATTCAGCCTCGCAAAGAATATGAAATTATTCGTAATTAGTACTATATAATGGCTTGAGGTTGAAGTTGTACAAAGAAAACCAGAACTTTTTGTGGAAAACATCTGCTAAAACTCTCATATCTGTCAATATGGAAAGTATATGGTCAGCATGAGGGCATGAGTAGGAATAAAATATCTTAGCAACAATAATTACTGATTATGAGACAACATATACGATTTTGGAAAAGACTTGAAATTTCTACACCATTACATAGCGAACTATACGACCGTTTACAAGAATGCACGCCATGAAATATCTCTTTGAAAAGCTACTAACCCAGCAACCATTTGTTGTTGAGGTACACATTGTAATTACAATCAATATATATATATATATAACTTTTTTTTTTTTTTTTTTTTTAAGATAAAGAAGAAGATACACTTGTCCCAATATAGTGCTCGTGGCCCAAAAAAAAAGTATTTTGTTTTCTTGAAACAGACACAAGAAGAACTAGGAAGGAAGTTCCCTTAACAATTTCCCTACTCCAAAACAAACAACATTTTCACCAATAACTTGCCATCCTCACCCTCTCTTTCTTTACCGAAAACCATAAGCCTATGCCATTTCTCTTTATTACCTCTTTTAAACTTACACACCCTCCTCATGGCTTTCTCCAGAGTTGAACAACAACAGCAACAGCAACAGCAACAACAACAACAACAACAACCTCAGCCTCCCCATTACTACATTCCTATCCCATGCCAGCCCGACCAACAGTACGTCATTTTACCCCATCATCACCCCACCATTCGCCTCCCGCCTTGGCCAGTAATCACCACCGTCATCGGCATCCTCGTCACGGCGGCCCTTGTCTACCTCTTTTGGCCTTCGGATCCTAGTCTCAGGATCGTACAACTACGATTAAACAAAATTCACATCCACACTTTGCCCATAATCAACATTGACGTATCGTTGTACGTTACTGTAAAGGTGCGAAACGTCGACGTTTACAGCATCGATTTTAGAAGGCTGGAAGTGTCGCTAGTGTATAGAGGGAAGAGGCTGGGGCGCGTGAAGTTAGGGAAAGGACGAGTGAGTGCACTATCGGAGTCTTTCCTGGATGCTGAGCTGGAGTTTAATGGGGTCACAATCCTGTCCGACGTCGTGTTCTTGCTTAAGGACTTGGCCAAGGGTAGGGTGCCCTTTGATACTGTCACAAAGGTTTCTGGCTATCTTGGCTTCTTGGGCTTTGACTACCCTTTTAAGGTAATCTATAATTTTCTCTAAAGATTTGGTATATAGTTGTTTTTTTTTTTTCTAATAATATCAATTAAATTGACTTGAAAGTGAATTTTATTTTAATGGGAATTGAAGTCACGCAAGGGAATATATTTCACAAGAATTATCATAGAAAAGTCTTGAAATGCTGGTTTTTGAAGTATAATTTATGACTTGAATATTTATTGGCATGATGATATGATTAATTGGCATGATATGGAAGGAAAGAAATTAATATGATTATTTGGCATGATGATATGGTAGAATATTGTTCTTAATTGGTATGATCATCTAGTAGAATATTGTTCTCTGAACACTATCATCATCATGTGTTACTCGCACCATGAGGTAAGTTCTCCTTGGTTACAAGAAAACTGCGACAAATGAAATAAAATCAAGAGAAAATTAAGTTGGAAAAAAGAGTTAGAGCAAAGTTCTTCTTAATTACATGTACTTTTGCTTTCTGAATTAGAACTCATTTTTGCTTTTACCTTGCGTTTCTTTTGATCTCATACAGGCAACAATGTCATGCGAAGTTTTAATAAATACAAATAATCAGACAAATATTCGACAAAATTGTTATTCTGAGGTACATGTCTATTATGTTCAAAATATAAATGAGATTGAGATACAAATATCCGTTTAATTAATAAGACCAATAGGTCTTTTTTCTATGATGCAGGGTAAGCGAATGGTAAGGGCATTCTATCAAAAAAAAAAAAAGGGGTAAGGGCATAAAGGAGGGGCATCAAATGCTAAACTTGATAGTGAGGGTGTCATGATGGCCCTTCATCTGTGCATGAAGGTTGTGTGTGAACTTTGAAACATATGCAGCAAATGTGATCAGATTTGTGTAATTTATTATATGCAACACTGTGCACTTACGGAAATGTAATTGGGTTTTGATTTATATGAAAACATATATATTTTTTTAGTTAATTTGATTCTTATGGGAATTTAAACAATATATTATTTTTATTGCTCATTTGATAAATTATACAATAAGAATAATTGAAATTAAAAGACAGCCAAATGTACCGTCTAAAATTTTATTATTTTTTATATCGATTGAAAAACTGCTAAAAACATACTTTCAATATTAAAACTATCAATAACAATGACAAAAAGCCATATGTAATTCACAAATAGAATGTCTTCTTAGAATGTCTAACAATTAACAATTTATACACTGTTGCTTTGTTTTTTTTTTTTTTTTTGACACATCTACACTTTGCAGCACACAAACATAGAAATGTAAAAATTAGAAACGAAACGATCATACCATAATTATATTTATAAAACGTATTAAATAAAAAAATAATTTTATAGAGTAACGCATGCTATAGAAAGCAATAAAAATAGCAGTACAATAAATAAGAAGGTTATTTTATTTTATTTTATACATAACAACGGACACCTAGCTAGCATTTATCTTAAAACTAATGTGTTTCCATACTCCTAGGTTACTTATTATCTCAATTTCTATGGAATTGGAATTCAATTCCCTATTAGAAATATTAAGCATGTACTCTGTTTAGATATCCCTCCTACTAAACCTTAATATTTATGCAACAAATAATAATATATTAAAAGTAAGACTAATTACAATTTAAAATTGAGTTTATCTCAGCTCACTTAATATTCAAAAATTTAAGAAAGACAGCATTTATGAATATTTGGCAGGAAAATTTTGTAAATTGAGCTACTTTTTGATTGGGTTATTTTTGTTATCTTGCCAATGCTTGATAAAGTAAATTTCATATTTGTATGTTAACTAAGACAATAGTTATTGAACAAGGAAACAAAAAAAGGGTAAATATGTTTAGGTTTAAAGAAATTAATTACAAACCCTTTTAAACTAACGAAAATCTCCAAAAAGAAAAACTATGAAGTTAGGTAGGATCGCAGAATGACCTTTCATATTAACCATAATCCCATAATTCCCATTTATATCAACCCACCCATATCTCTGTCTTCTCCACAATCAAAAGCTCCATTTTCTTTCCTCCCCTTAATTACCTCACTTATACCTTGAAGACATAAGACAAACCAAATGGAGCTTAACAAGTCAATTTTTGCTCTCCTTTGATTTCTTCTGCTCTCTCATACTCCTATACTGAAGCAACTCGCACTATTACATTGCCATCATCAAACTCCCCATCTCCATCTCCCTCGCCATTCGAGGATCAAATTCTATCCAAGAATTTCTTTTCCCTAACCCATCATTGCCATCCACAACCTTGCATGATTCCCTTATGAATATTTGTGCTATTACTGAAAACCCTATCAAATGCATCTCATTCCTTACTCCATTCTTAACCATTTCTACCTCGACAGACGCCTTCTCAATCTTGAGCATGGTGATAGAAACACTTTATAAATATGTAGAACATGCCATTTTCATTTCTTTGAAAGCAACCAGAATCCATCTCAACCAGTAGCGATTTCTAGCTCTCTTGATTTATGTATAGAGTCTTATAATAACGTGATTGATGATCTGGGTAAAGCTTTTGCTGCCTGTTCTGCTTGTGACATTAGCTTTGATAACAATTTGCTTAGTTATGCTATTCCAAAGTTTGGTCACTGTGATGAAGTTTTCTATAAGCAAGGCGTGGCAGAATCCCTAATGAAGGAGATCGATAAGACATTGGTAGATTTGATTGGAAATGGTATTGACATTTCGAAGAAATTAATGCAAACAGGGAATTAATGGACTCAAAATTTATTTATTAGTAGAAATGAAGTTTAATGTATTAATTCAATAAATAACTTCTTACTGAACTCGATTAATGGTGTATGTATATACAGATCATGAATAAGGCTTTTTATTATGCTTATGTATATACAGATCATGAACAAGGCTTTTATTATGCTGTCGAATAACAAAAATTCAATATTAATATCAAAATTTTATATTATTGATATATATTATTGTAAATATATAATAATTTACTAGTTGTATAATTTTATATTTTAAATTAAATGTAGAATGCATAACATTGAATAATATATAATATATTAAGATTTTAGTCATGAAAATTATAAAAATTATTTAATACAAAAATACTATATATTAAATTATATTTTAAATGTCATGAATGCATCTTATATGCATCAAATTATATTTAGTAATATTTTAAATTAATCAAATAGTATTTAATACAAAATTTTAATTGTGAGTTATATTTTATAAATTTTAAATTGCGACATGATTAATGATGATTAGTATTTGATGTAAATATCAAATTGTTAGTAATATTTTAAATTAATCAAATAGTATTTAATACAAAATTTTAATTGTGAGTTATATTTTATAAATTTTAAATTGCAACATGATTAATGATGATTAGTATTTGATGTAAATATCAAATTGTTACTATTCAATACTTTTACCCCATGAACAAATTTAAGTGCAAATTAAAGAGAAATTTTGAGAGTAGCTATACATATATGTGTGTATATTTGATTTTTAACTAAATATATAGTGTGTTAAGAATTAGCTTAAAGAAATGAACCTTTGACGTTTATACAAATATCATATGCATTGAAAAAAAATCATGAAAAAAATTTCAGATTTTTTTTGAAATTATAATATCAAATTAAAATTGGAGGATGAAAATAAATCACTATTGAAATTGATTGATTTCTTCCAAGACTTGGTTCATGTACAAGCAAGCAGAACACATTTATTATTGGAACTCTCTAGCCTGTGTTATGTGGTGTTTCAATCCAAACAACATATTTCCCAAATTTCAGTTTCCAATTTTCTCTCTACCACAATTCGATCCGTCCCTTAAAGTGATTCATGCTCCATCACTGAAAACTCTAAAAATTGCGTCTCATTTATGATTCCATATCTAACCAAACATTAGCTCTTTAGTGAAGTAATGAATAGATCATTATTTAACTATATATGATAATATATGGTTGGTCTTAATCAAATCATCATTTCAAATTAAATCTTGGGTTAATGAAGTAAATAATACAACGAGAGAAAGTCTTGACCATCTGCGATATAGAAAAAAGTTTTTAATAAATTATTATAACTATATTTAATCAAACAAAATTATCACCATATTTGTAGTAGTAATTAATTGAATGACAGATTTAGAGTTCTAAAATAATTTTGTGGCAAGTGAGTTTCTTTTGTATTCTAATACAAATTTATTAGTGGAAAAAATCATATATTAATTAAGAAGATGAAAATTCATATGAATATTTTTTATCAAATTATTAGTATAGAAATCACCAGCCGTTGCACTGGAATCAACCACTGCCTCCGACCAACCTCATTAACCTTGCACCAAATTATGCAGTGCAGAACATGACACCATACATATATTACACTCATACTCACAGACACATGGATCTGAACTTGACCAATTATCAACAGATCAGTTTGCTCATATTTATATATATTTATATATCATGTATGCACATGTAAAATGACAATTTTACCCTTCCAATTATGGCATGTGATCATGTCTCAAATCATGTATCCTTATCACAAATTTGACATTTACACCATTCCTTGTCATGCATCCACTTTGTGCCTCGTGTATATATATATATACATCTTCAGCTCCACGCACAACTCCAAACCCACAAATTTCAAGTTTATTTCCAACATCAGTCCGACCATGGAATTGAGCAACTGGTGCAGTTCCGGCAGCAGTCGATACGACCGGATCTTGTCTTCACCGGAGACGACTTCCACTACTACTAGTAGTAGTTTTACTAGCAGTGACCAATACAAGAGATCAACAAGATGGAGATTACTGTGGAGGAAAATCATAAAGGAAAGGAAAAGGTTTCTTGATTTCTCTTCTTCTTGCTCGAGTAGCAGTAACCGGATGCATTTTGCTTACGATCCTTATACCTACGCTCAGAATTTTGATCAAGGCTCCATGTGGTGTGATCCTGACGACATTTCTCGTTCCTTCTCCACTAGGTTTGCTGTTCCTTCTAGGATTTTTTTGAAAGGCTCAGCTGGCGTAAACAACGGTGTATAGTCAATCTTCAGCGACTGGTTTTTGAATTCAATATCCTTAAATTCTTATGACAGACTGCAATACCTCCAAATCAAATATCCAGTAGTTTTGATCATCATCTTCTTTTAATTATTCATATTGATTTTGTAATCTTCTTAAAATTAAATTGACCATATGCTTATATGCATGTATTTTTGGTAGGTTTTGCTTCTACTTGATTATCTCCATTTTCCTTTCCTTATCTTACTTAGATCAAAAGCCACTGAAGATGCTTTCGGATTATGCATCTTGGCCCATCTAATCTTTGCTTTTCTTTTTCTTTTTTCTATAAAATTTGATGCAAAAGGAACCCATATCACATTTCTTTTAGTATTCTCTACGCTTACGAATTATATCCATTTGATGCCAATCTAGTCAATAATGATGACTAAAGACAGTAACAATACTTAATCTCCAAGTGGGGCAGCAGAATTAAATTATGAATAGTAATTAACTTCTTTTTTGCAACTTGAAGAAATGCTTTTAAGCATTAAAGAAGTGTAGGTCGTTGAAAATGGATCATTGGTGGTTTTTCTTCACATGTCTTTATTAGATACATAATGGGCATTGCAGCTTTGATTTGCTATTGCATTAATATTATTAGTACTAATACAGTTATTAAAATATATTGATGATTTGGTGGTCCAGTATTGCACTAGGGTAGGGTGGGAGCACTATTCTAGTTCCAGCTGATCTATCTAGAAAGAAATATATTATACAACGGCATGTGCCCCATTTCGCAACGGATTCTTTCAACCAACTTATCATGGTAGAAGTCCATTTGCAGGCTCAATAAAAGAAGAACATTGCCGTTTAAAAATTATTATTAATTTTTTCTTCCAACAACAGATCCCAGAAAGTTAAATGTAGCCTTGGAGGATTAGTTACCTTATTGATTCCACGTATAACCGGACTTAATCAATATGCAATCGTGGTTTCCTGTAGAAGCAAGAGGTCATTTTCGAACAATACATGTTTATTTCGTCACTGTCTTTCTTCTATAATTTTCATCCATTTTCAGGAGTAATTAAATAGTTTTCTTTTTCTAATGGGATTCTTGTGAACACTAAGTTCATATATAGTAGTATGGATAAGTCAGTGCATGTGCACAAGGGCCCATTTGACTCAATAAAACTGTTTATTGATTTCAGTTCAAACTAGTAAAAGATTATTTCTTAGGGTTCACACGCTCCACATCATTCCCCTCACGTTATGAGGTCCACAAGCAAAGGATGCCCTACTTACATTGTCATGGAAATCAAAATTCCCATATCCTAAAGCTAAAAAGTCCTCAACTCCATTGTTGATTTCTTTGTTCTTTTTCCTCAATGATGCCTTATTGATATTTATATAGTCAAAAACAATAAATTTGATTATTTAGTTAATAATTCAATCATCGTAACTGATAAATCTAAATCTATCTATTAATAAAAAAGTTAAATAATAGAATTCAAGAATAATAATAATAAAAAAAGTTAATTTGTTTGATCAAGAAATCACGCAAGCAAACACCGAAATGTGAGAGAAAAACATTGGAAGATAACTTTATCTCCATTAACATTGTAGAGGGACCCTATTTTCAAAATGAACTAGCTAGGGCAAAGCAAGTCACATGTGGATTACTACCACCAAAATGACAAAGTGGGCAGCAATGACAATAGTACCAAAGGTAAATAACTTATCAAAAAAAGGACCACAAAATAGAGAGAATCTCACTGGTATCTTGCCAAACTTCCTTTAGCCATTTTCCAAGCCAATTTGCTCCCAAGATCATGAATAGAAGATAAGGCTGTATGCCCTATATAAAAAAAGGAGTGCTGTGCTGTTACTTAAAGTGAGCGCGGCATTCAACAATACTCTCTATCGGGTCAAAAATAACTAAATGTGATCGATCCGTAATAGTAATTCATTTTCCTATAAAAAATCTTGGTCAAATTTGTTTCAGTGGATCCAAAAAGAATCCCTTGAGTTACGGAACACATGTACCTTATGAGTAGCCCCACAACTCGAAAGTGAAGAATATACTTAAATTAACTAGCTACGGCTCCGTTAAAATATATTTTGCAATTTTCTCTATTTGGTGCATTTAGAAAAATTGATCAAAGAGAAATATTTTTCTAATTAAAAAAAAAATTAAGTCATTTTTCAGGAAAATTGTTTTTCATTTTAAAAACATTTTCATACTTTAGCAAACTCATTTAAATGAAAAATAAATCAGGTAAATATATGTACTTATTATCATTGGTCATTTTTAACTACCAACATCATCACTGGTCATTATTAACTAACAGTAATCACCAATAAAAGATGAGACACACAAAAATTTTTTATTTTTAATATATTTTTTTCTTATATTAAATAATATAAATATAAAATATTTGTGGTCTAAATTATATTATAATTTTATTAATAAAAAATAATATTTTTTATAATGTATTCCGAACACTAGAAAATATGTTGCTTAAAAGTATTTTTTTAAAAAAAAGATATTTTTTTCAAACAAGTTATTTTTTGTGAGCAAACAGAGCCTACAAGTTTAAAATTTCTTCTCTCTATTTTATCATTGTGTCAAAATCGACTTTTAATGATGGGCTATAACTTCTAGGTTTATGAAATCTCTATTGATTTTGAAACAGAGGTAGAACAACTTGAATATCAATTTGCTTCTTATTTAAATTGAATTAGTGAATTAATCCTTCATAATATTACAATTAAAGATGTTAAAAGCTAAGATTTCTAAGTGCGGACACTTTTCTAACTAAAATCTTCTATACCTAATCCTTATCTACATAGAATCTAATATGCTATTGTTTAAAGCCGAGGCAACACTAGTCCCTTAAGGAACAGGAATACACACATGAGGTTAAGAAAAAAAACATTTTTTTCATCATTTTCATTGCAAAAGCAAAAGACTAGGCAACTAAACCATCCATGACCATTGCATATAAATGGTCAAAAAATTTCTGTAAATATAATGGTCCAGTTCATTGAATGAATTTGAAGTAACCTCACTATCATCAACAAGATGACCCTTACCAGCTGGGGAAGCTTTAATAATAAGGCAAGGCATCTACTCCACCCATCACATGCTACTCTAACCTCAACAGAAAAAGGAGTCTACTAGTCTTAAACCTATCAAGTGAAATTAACAATGGTAACTTTAAGCACTCCAGATAAACAAAATCACTGAATTCATATAAAATTTCAGGTACATTTAATTATGGTATGATAATAAGCAGTAAAATGAAAAAAAAAAAATGACAAGATTTTGTTTAATACCATATTAAGTTAAAGCAATATTGTTTGATGATTTAGTAACTATAAGTGAAATTAAGTTTTTGTTGATTGTTTGGAGTTGTTCTCCATTTCTCTCAATCTTCCCCCAAGATTAAAGTAAATTGTTATATCACAAATTCAATAAGGTAATGATGCAAGCTTCACTGCTCATCTTAAGTCCTTGCAACATGGCCTAAACACACCCATGTCTCAATATGTCCACTACCTACCAGCAACCCAACAATACAACTCTGCCAATTACCATTTAGATCTATAGGAATTGATTAAGTAATCAATTCTCTTATGCCCACAAATGTAAGTACCATTCCATTAATGACACAACATTTTATGTATATTCTTGATTCATAAATGAAAGAACAAAGAATATTAAGCTCTAATAATTGGCCTTGAATAACACGAGGTTAAAATTCTAAATTGCAAGGCGACTCAAAAATGTCAAGATATGAATCAGTGACCTCTACATTGCAACAGCCCAATTTCAAACTTCACGAATGCTCAAAAAGTAAAATGAAACAATCACAGCATTAACATATTGCTGATGCAAACAAAGTCTTATTCTCAATGATTTTATGTTAGAGATTATTTGGACAGGCAATAACAGGAATTTGAAACAGGAAAAATCTTAACAAAAAAAATATTATTTTTGAGCTGCATTTCCTATACAGCACATGGAGCTGGAAGATTAAAATAATTAATCTTTCAATTTCGTCCAAAAATTACACTAGCGATACACCACATGTCACTAAAACCAAATAAACACTGCAGTCAATAAAAATGCCACGAATGGCCTGATACAGGACCAAACCTCTTTCCAACAGCTTGACTGCTCCATCCCAGTTATCTCCATCTCCCTTACTAGGTGCCTTTCTTTCTTCCTCAGCCTCGGCAACCCCATTACTCGCTCTTTCACGGAACATTCGAGCAAGAACGATCGTTATATCAGCTAGAAGTATTATGTAAAAAGGCCTAGAGGCAATGAAGCTGTCTGAACTCACAATTTTAAATCCAAACAGTGGATAATCAATGTAAGATGTGATCACTAGAGAAGCTATGATTAGAGAACATATAGCACGGGTTCGCTCAGACGATATAATGCAGGAGTTCAAACGTTTAGAAGAGAAAATTTTGGCCGGATTCACTGGCCTTTGAACTGATGATTCGTGTGTTTTGGTCACAAGTGTTATGGTTTTAGGACTTGGCTGATCAGGTTTGAGCTCACTATCGGATTGTAATTTGTTTCTCCTGTGGAAATTTTTGGCCCCGGGATACTCATTGATAGTTCTGATTTTTGTCAGCATTGAATCAGAGGCATTATCCGTTGCTTCCTCAGAAATAGCTACAACACCCATCAGCATACATAGTAACATTTTGATTTTATTTTGCCATAAGAATAAGTGTATATCAACTTCAAGTTAATTCATGAAACTAAGATTAGTTTCCCCTGAGTATAGGTTTCCATTCATCAATATGACTGACAATATTAAATGAGATAATCATATTATTGAAACAGGCATAAATTATTGAGAGAAATTTAAATACAGATACAAATAATAATTATTTAGTAATTTTTTTATAGCCCCAACCACCATACAATGACCAAAAAATTTTATTTTGTTCAAAAAATGTTTAAAAAATGAGCTATTGAATATATAACAATCATCAAATAGAGATTGCTAAATCTAAATCTACCTAATTAACAATGATCTCACGGGGGGGAAAAAGGAGGGGTTGAAAGGGTTCTTTCAATTTTAAAATAAGATGAAGAAAAACATAATTAATTATGGATAAATTATATTGCATTTTCATTTACCATTATTTAGCACCATAATGCTTGACGAATAATGGTAGCATGAATCATCTTTAAAAAAAAAAAAAAAAAAAAGAGATAATGCTAACCTAAATTATTATTAACCCGTCTACTAATATCAGTGCCAATACGAAATGATTTCCAAAAAAATTATATTAAGAAAAATATAAGAGAGGAAAAGGGTACCGTTGATTTGATGATGATCATTATTGGGAGAGTATATAATTGATGGGGAAGATTCTGTGTGTGCATGATGAGGCTGACGATGAGTTGGAGTTGATGAAAATGGTGATGATGGTGCTGGCAATGAGGGTGATGAAGTGAGGGTTCGGACTTGGCCTGTGATCAGGGCCATCCGATCAGTCCCTTTCTCCACAATTCTTCTTCGTCTTTCTTGTCTCACGTCGCTTGCCATTTTGTCTCTTTCGAAGATTTCTGTTCTCTGCCTCTCCTACATGTTTTTTCAGGTAGTTATATCTGTTGGGGCAGAGGGTACTTCAGGAAACGATGCCGTAGCTACCATCGCATATATCGGATAAATGAGGATTTACAAAAAAGAAAGAGAGAGAGATAAGGTGAGAAATTATTGCTTCTCCCTTCTAAGTCATTGGACCAAATCATACCCACCCAAAAAAACCTTAAGTGTCTCAAATTCTCCTCCACAATTAAATTTGAGCTACTTTCAGAAATAAAAAGTTTTTTCAGAATATTGAAGTGATATTGACGGAGGCCGCGCGAAACGCAGGCCCCCACTACCAAAACATGTGACGTAGGCTCTCACTTTGGAAGTCCTTAGGTAGATGCACCTCCAAAGTGCAATGGAGGCCACCTCCCTAGGCCATAGGCATTCTTGATCACCCATTGACCCCGTCCAGGAATGTTTGCTCTCCATTTCTTTTACTCGCCGTTTATATATGCTTCCTTACATTTCCTTTCTTCATCATTTTTCTTTGTGGGACTTATTAATTAGGCGTCACCTTACTCCTTGTATACACATATACTTCTCTCTGTTGCTTCACTTCAATGTTTATATTAAGAGAACGAGTGTATGTGTTTGTGAATTTTGTTTGTATATGTTATGGACATGCAGGGAAATGTCTACGACCATGAGAGAGAGTTTTGTGATGGCTGTTAAAGAAGGTGGATGTGGTGATATATATCAACTGTTAATTGATTGCTGCCCTGCAACTAGCAGATCAAACCAAGGTTACTGCCGCCATTAAAGAACCTGGTAATGTTTTAGTTGTATTGTATTCTCCCTCTCAAATATGTCACATGTATGTTCATTTGACCCTGGACCTGATCAGACCAAGATTTCATTTTCTAGGCCCAACCTAGATCCAGACCCACAATTAGAATCCAATCTATCCACTAATCTATTTCCTAGGCCCAGGTTCTATTAGGCAAGGAGAAACTTCTGAGAAGGGGCAATTTATATCTTGGACAATTATCAATATTACAATATGAATTAGGGGTTTTAACATGTGCAATAGGTGAATGCAAGTAAATTGTTTTTTTGTTATTTTTTTTCTCTTTATAGATGAGTTTTTGTTATGTGTTTTTATGTATTATAATTTTATATATTATATATAATTATATTAATACAATATATAATTATATTATTTAATTATATTATATCTATTATAATCATATAATTTTATATTATTATATATAAATATTATATATAATTTATAATTATAACAATGTTTTTAATAATATTTTTATAATTATAACAATGTTTTTAATAATATTTTTATCATAAAATTGTTATTAGTCTAAGTACATTACTTTTTATTAAGATATATTGTTCAAACATTTAAGTACATTTGTATTATGATATAGATAAATTAAATTGGAAATGCAGATACATTAATTTGAAATCGCAGCATATAACTTTTTGATATAAAAGTATATTAATATTATGAAAGAGATATACTGATTTTATACTATAAATTCATTAGTGTTGTATTATAGGTACATTATTTTTATACATGTTGTACTATAAATTCATTATTATTGTACTGTAAGTCTATTGATATTATACTATATATACATTACTTTTAATTAAAGGTACGTTATTGCTGATTTATAAGTTTTTTTATTTTGAATTTAATGTTTATCTTAAATTTTAAATTATTAGATTTATTAATTTTTAAAGCAAATTAAATAATAATAATAAATATGAATTGAATTAGATAAAAATTGTATTAATTTATTTTAATTACAATAATAAAAAGAAAAATCAATAAAATAAAAAAAGAAAAAAAGGGAAAAAAGAGATTTAGCAATAAAAGAGAGATAAAGATATGTTTTTGGTTATATGCAAAATATGTTTTTTTAAGTAAAACGGTGTGTATTAAATTATGACACATAGTGTATCCCGAATATGGTCTAGGATATACGTATTGTCTAAGCAAGCCCATTCTCTTCTTTTTTTTTTATTGGGTCAAACAAGCCCTTGAAAGATGTAATCCATAATGAAATTTCCAATGTCAAGAAAAATTTGAGTTTTATATAGAAATAGGAGTGAAAAATCTCTCAATGCATTGCATCACAAAATTCACAGTCAATTATTGAGCTACTAACCCAAATAAAATTAGTGGCATCACTATAAAAGCTAAAGTTAAAGTGAGTTTAGAGTTTAATTGAGCTAAGTAGAGACGATATTGGACATCGATTACACAACTGCAATTTAACTTTAACTCAAAATTTTACTTTTAAAATTAAGAAAAAAGTGTGATATTGTGAAAATCTGATTTTTGAACAAACATTAAAAAATTTTAACATGAATTTTAAGAGTAAAAAGTTAATTTTGAAATAAGTTAATATTTCAAAATTTAATCAACAATAACTTTTTGCTTACAAAAATTATATTAAAAATGTATAATCACTTATAAAATGAAATCTCTTATCTCAAAATTAAATTTTTATAATAGCAATACTAAACACGCTCTTATTTCATTTCATCAAAAATTTTTTAATTATTTAGAATTTCATATTTTATGAGATATCTAAATTTGACTTGCTTATCCTTAAAAGCTAAATCAAAGTTATCTTAATATAAATATCAAACTTAAATTCTTATAAACTTATTGGGATTGAATTACTTCAAGTTCAAACTAATTTATTAGACAAGTTTAATTCAAAGCCTTTATATCTACCAGTGTTTTAAGAATTAGAATGAATCAATCAATAGAATTGATAAAATTAAAAATTAATTAATAGTTTAGTTTGATTTAATATTAAAAATTAATTATTTAAAAAAATCAGTTAAAATAAAAAAACATCGATCAAAATAAAAAATATATTTAAAATTGAAAATCAAATTAAAATCGATTGAATTTAAAACAACATCATTTTGTGAAAAAATTTTAAAATTAATGTTAATCTAAATTATTAGTAGCCTATCTACCAATATAAGTGCCAATGCGAAAATGATTTCCAAAATTATACTAAGAAACAGATTAGAGAGGAAAAGGATACTATTGATTTGGTGATGATCGTTACTAGGAGACTTGGCCTGTGATCAGAGCCGTCCAATCAATCCCTCTCTCCACAATTCTTCTTCGTCTTTCTTATCTCACATCGCTTGCCATTTTGTTTCTTTCCAAGATTTCTGTTCCTCTGCCTCTCATATATGTTCGTTCAGGTAGTTATTTCTGTTGGGGCAGGGGTACCTCAAACGATGTCGTAGATATCATTTGCACAAATAGCTTTCTTTTAGAGGGATTTTCATTTTATGTATATTATCAGATAAAGGATTTTTTTTTTTTTTTATAAAAAAAAACAGATATGAAATTGGAAATTATTGCTTCTCCTTCTCAGTGATTGGACCAAATCATTCCTACCCCCAAAAAAACTTCAAAAGTCTCAAATTCTCCTCCACGATTCAACTTGAACTACTTCCAGAAATAAAAGTTTTATCAGAATACGTGAACTGATATTGACGGGGGCATCGCGAAACGCAGGGCCCCTCTACCAAAAAATGTGACGTAGGCTTTCCCTTGGGAAGAAGACCTTAGGTAGATGCACCTTCAATGGAGGCCACCTCCCTAGGCCATGGGCATTCTTGATCACCCATTGACCCCGTCCAGGAATTTGCTTTCCATTTTCTTTTAGCCGCCATTTATTTATGCTTCCTTACATCTTCTTCTTCACCATTTTTCTATGCGGGACTTAATAGTTAGGCCTCACCTTACTCCTTGTACACACATATTCTCCTCTCTGTTGCTTCACTTCAATGTTTATATCAAGAGAACGAATGTTTGAGTTTGTGATTTTTGTTTGGGTATGTTGTGGACATTCAGGGAAATGTTTACGACCATGAGAGAGAATGTTGTGAAGGCTATTAAAGCAGGTGGATGTGGTGATATATATCAACTGTTAATTGATTGGTGCCCTGCTACTAGCAGATCAGATCAGATCACACCAATGTTACTGCCGCCATTAAAGAAGCGGGTAATGCTATCGTTGCATTGTTTTCTCCCTCTGAAATGCGCGTTATATATGTTCACTTGACCCTGATCAGACCAAGATTTCATTATCTAGGCCCAACCCAGTCCCAGAGCCACAATTAGCATCCAATCTATCCACTAATCTATTTTCTAGGCCAGGACAAACTTCAACGGAATCTCCTTTTGTTATCTTTTTTATTGGGTCAAGTAAGTCCTCGAAAGTTGTAATTCGTACAGAAAATTTGAGATATAGAAATAGGAGTGAGAATCTCCCAACGCATGGCATCACCAAAATACTCAATGATTTCTGCTAGCCCAAATGTATGCTTCGTAAAGATAATATAGTACATTAATTACACAACTTCAATGTAACTTAGAATCAAATTTTTACATTTAAAATTAAGAAAATGTGACATTGTGAAAATCTGATTTTTCAATAAAAATTAAAAAATTTTAATTTGAATTTTAAGAATAAAAAATTAATTTCAAAAATAGCTTAATATTTAATTTATAATACATATTTTACTCATAAAAATTAATTAAAAAAAGTATAATCTATTAGAAAAGGAATCCCTTATCATTTGTATCCCAAAATTATATTTTTATAAACCAACGCCAAACACGCTTTTTACTTCATTTTGTTAGGTTCTGCTTCTTCTTCTTCTTTTTTTTTTTTTTCTTATTACTTAGAACTTCACATTTTATGAGATACTTAAATTTAATTTGACTATCCTTAAAGCTATATCAAATTTATCTTACTATAAATATCAAACTTAAATTCTTATAAACTTATTGAGATTGAATTAATTCAAGCTCAAACTAATTTATTAGACAAGTTTAATTCAAAGCATTAGTATTTACTTTAAAAACTATGTTTAATTATTAGATAAGTTTCAATATTTCAGATAAAACGAAGCCTTCCACTACCACTTAATTGGATACATAGGCAGAATTCTTTCCGTTGATCATACCAGTCATCATCACCTTGGGATACAATCAATTGAAAATAGCAAAGATTTCCGTATGTTGCATTTTTTTTTGGTTCTTTTTCGGCGGGGACTTGGAGAGGAATGACCAAGTTCAGCTTCTCACCGTTTGAGGACACAAAGAGGGAGAGAAATATTGAAGCCACAAATCTCTTCATCCCACATCGAAAGACCAAAGAACGCACAAGGTTATGACGAGATATAAATGCAAAGCTCAATGCATTCACCAAGCATACCTTTCTCGGCCTTTTGGCTAAGATCAAGTGTAGTATCTGTTCTTATCAGT
Organism: Omphalea diandra; assembly: GCA_949677035.1. Taxonomy (NCBI): domain Eukaryota; kingdom Viridiplantae; phylum Streptophyta; class Magnoliopsida; order Malpighiales; family Euphorbiaceae; genus Omphalea; species Omphalea diandra. The sequence continues at coordinate 8,738 of CATIWR010040009.1, read as the reverse complement.
TTAATATCTGATACGCGGACCAATGGTCCGCACGGTATTAAATTAATTGTTTTAGGGGGAAGGTTCATAATGGTAGCTTGCTACTAGAGCCCTTAAGCGTCGCTCTTGCGTTGCACTGCTGCAAGGGCCTGGCGCACCCCAACAAGTCTAGTTAAATTTGCACGGTCAGCCTTGCTTACCGTGCAGGTTGGCACGTCAACATACTTGACGAATTATCAAAGGTCTGGTCAGTGATGAGCTTTCTTTTCTCCAACATTGGATCAGTCAGTTAGTTGAAGCCCCACAAGATAAAATGGAGATGGCCCAATAAAAGACCAGAGGATGCAATTAAATGCCAGTAAATGGTAATATAGAACGTGGTTACTTGCATTACCAGGGTCAATGGGCTGACGAAGAAATCGTTGCACATAGGATTGGACACTGCCTAAGGTCTCTTTCAAGTTGAGATCTTACACCTAAATTATTCTGATTATGGTGCTGATGTGAATTTTATTCCATATAATGTACTTAGGGGAAGACCAGAATCCAACTAAAATTTTGGCTACTGGTGCATAATTTGCAGAACAGCTAGTAGAGACATGATTGTAAGCTTTGCAAAGCTAGTCCAGCCATATAATATCATTCTTTGTGATCCTTTTGCAAGCAGATTCATGTTTCACTTAGGTGCAACTTTCCTAGTTCGACAAAAGCTCACATCTGATGTCCTATCAACATTGATTCAAGGTGACTTGTCCTTTTCTAGCTAAGTTTTCGGGATATGAGGTTAAAAAGACTGTTAAATTGTGAACCCAGTAGCTTGATACTATCACTTGCATATGCACAAACTGGTTGAAATCAAAATACATGGCTTTAGAATGAGTTCATAAATAGATTTCCTTATATTTTCCTTTTCTTTTGATAAAATCAGTTGCGGTATCTGCACAACCCAACCTTGGAGTTTTGCCCCAAACTCAGCTAAAGCTAATGAACAATCATTAAGTATATGGCACAATATATTGGCTAAGGGCTAGCTTATGCTTTTGATATTTTGTGATCCAATCCCGCATCATTTGAAATTAATATCGATGATTCGCAACACAGCTTCTGTAGGTTCTTTGGATAAGGAAATAAAGCAGAGACACCCACATTTTGATCCCCAAAAAATTAATAGGATTTTTTTTAGTTCAATCTTTACATGGTTTGATTAATAATTTCATCAGGCTTCATAATACATGTATAGGCCATTCGTGTCATTTGACTAGCAGCTTAGAAATGTTTTTATATAATGTAAAAGATGAAGAGCTTAATCCTTACCATTTTAGACCCCAAAAAAAGAGCTTAGATCATTCATATGCCTCTCCCCTTACTCTTTTTTTTTTTAATTTTATTTGGCATGACATTTCCTTTAAAATTTTAAATGATAAGATTATTCATATACCTTCTCCCTTTTCTCAATTCTTTTTCAAATGAAAATAATAGAATATTAGAGCATAAAACTTCAATTTAAAATTGGTTGAGAGCCAAATTTAACCAATATCGACTTAATAACTGTGATCAATTGATTTTTATTTTGCATATTTTAAGATATTAGTTTTTTTTTTAATGTTACAGGCACATAAAATGTAGTAATATCATTCATTAGTAAAATAAGATTAAGATTCATTATATTGGTTAAGATATGTTATTTGTCTATAATACTTAAACTTCAATTTTATACTAGAAGCAAAACAAATTAAAAAAAATTAGAGTTATCTATCTCATTTCTAATATTTTCCAAAATTATGCATTAATACATTGGGTTTTGCATATATTTTTACATTTTAAATATTGGTTTATTAATATACTATAATTCGACATATAATTACATATTTCTAATTTTAAATGAATGAGAAATGATAAGATAAAATGCAGAATGCATTCAAATTAAAGAACATATGCATTCCAAAATTAAAATGTAAATCATGTGCTACCCCAATGAAATCATGAAGGAAATGTGGAAGTCATTAACTGACAAGGCAAAATTATGAACAACTTTCGATTATAAACTCAAGAAATTGAGCTTTTGGGGCATAACTAAATTTTATAACTCACTTTGGAATTGGAGAAATATAATCAAACTTAAGCCTAAGTTTCAAAAATTGATTGAATATAGCTTTGGAAGGCAAAGCCTTTTTATTTTAGATTGATCATTGGCTTAGTTTTGCTATTATTTTAGAGAAGTTTCTAGGAATATACATTGACAATTTTGATTTTCTTCCAAATTCTGAAGTTGTAGATTTATTTAGAAGGATAATGGATGGGTGCTTCCTAGTCTAATTGATGATATTACCCTTCAAGCTTGGAATTTTATCAAGAATGTTGATGAGCTAGGGTATCATATCGAAGATAGTGTTCTAGAAAACAAATTAGAAAGTGTATATTCACAGTTAAATCTGCTTGGTGCGCATCACAAGCTGATGCTCCAAAGATTTCTTGGTTCAAACTTATATGGAGAGCTCCCCTTAGTATAACTTTATTATTTGGCTAGCTTTACAGAAGAAGTTGTTAACCAGAGGAAGATTGTAAAAATGAAATCAGTCTATTCCTTTCCATTGTGTTTTATGTAGTCAAAGTCATGAAACAATTCAGCATTTGTTTTTTGCTTGCACATTCATTACTGATGTTTGGAATGAGATATAAGTTAATTGTAGAGCTACAAGAAATCTAATTTGTTGGACAAGAGCCATTAGTTGATTTTCAAGGAAGGCAACAGGGAAGAGTCTTATCTATAGGGTTAGGAAAATTGTCTTTTGTGTTGCAGGTTACTATAATTGGCAGGAAAGGAATAAAGTTGTATTTTAGTCTATGCAACTTAGTAATATTAGAGTATACATAAATAATTAACAGTTTATTTTATTGAGATTTTCTAGTCATTGTAATGCTGGTAGTTTACTTCCATGGAAGTTAAGTGTGTAAAAACTGGGTTTTAGGTTGTATCTTGTTGGTTATATAATATATTCTTTGGTTTATAAAAAAAAGAAAAAGAAAAAGAGGGAAAACTAAAAAGATAGACATTTCATCTATGCTTCAAAGCTAAAAACTAAAAAAAAGATAATTGTGATATTTCACTTTAAATGCTCTTTGGATCCACATTTATTTTGGATCAATTAGATCTCTATAACATTACTCTTTTTTTATTGGGTAAAGCAAGTCCTTGATAAATGTAATTCATGCTGAAAATTCCAATCTCAAAGAAAATTTTAAGTTAGAAGATATAGCAATAAGAGTTTGGAATTTTCAATGTATTTCAAACTCAATTGTTGAGCTACATATCCAAATATCAGCATCAATAGTATCATTATAAAAGCTATTGATAATTGTGAATTTAAAGTTTGATTAAGCTAAATAGAGACAAGATAGCATGCTTAGTTACATAACTTAAACTTCACTTGTTTTGGGCCCAAAAAAAAAAAAACTTTACTTTTTTCAAATTTTGCAATTCAAAATTTACTATATCTCGATAAATTTTGCTTTTTCTTATCACTTAGAACTTCATATTTTATAAGATAGCTAAATTTGATTTGACTATCCTTAAAGCTAAAATTATTTTACTATATATACGGAACTCAAATTGTTATAAACTTATTGAGATTGAATTAATTTAAATTCAAACTAGAATTATAAAATACGAGTGAACAATATTTAACATACAAAATAAAAATTTCCTTTTAAACCATTAGTACTGACTTAAAAATAAATGTTTAATTTTTAGACAAGTTTCAATGTTTTAGATGAAACGAAGGCTTCCACTTGGATACTTGTTCATACCATACATCATCACTTTTGCAATACAACCAATGGACGATAGTAAAGACTTGTTTATGTTTGATCCTTTTCCCCCCCCTCCTCTGTTGGACTTGGAGAGGAATGACCAATTCAGGTTCTCACCATTTAAGGAAGCAAAGAGAAAGAGAAATATTGAAGCCACAGATCTCTACATCCCACATCGAAAGGCAAAAGGACAGACGAGTTTGTGACAAGATATAAAAGCAATGCTCAAACCATTTATTCAGCATACCTTTCTCGGCCTTTTGGCTAAGATCAAGTGTAGTATCTGTTCTTATCAGTTTAATATCTGATACGTGAACCAATGGTTCACATGATATTAACTTCATTTTTTTGAAGGGGAGGGCTCATTACAGCAGCTTGCTACTGGAGTCCTAGAGCGTCACCCACGCGTTGCACTGCTGCACGGGCCTGGCGCACCCCGCAAGTCTAGTTCGAGATTTTGGACGATTAGTTTTGCGGCCTGTCTTGGCTTTAAAGTAGAGATCCTATGCCCAAATATTCTGATTGTGGTGTTATATGAATTTTATCCTTTAAAAAGAACTTTCGTGAAAAAAGAAATCCAACCAAAAGCTCGGCTATTGGTGCATAATTTGCAGATAACAGATTTGTTGACACGCTTTTCACAGCTAGTCCTACCATATATCAATCTTTGTGATCCTTTTGCAAGATTCATGTTTAATTAGATGCGGCTTTTCTAGTTCACAAAACAAAGGAGCATAACAAAGCTCTCATCTGAAATTTATGCATTAAGATTCATTTTTCATAGAATTCTGTGAGATTTTATTTTTCCTTTCACATAATTCGTTTCAAACAGGAGATTTGTTCCAGCTGATATGTTTGAACTAAAGTTTGCTGAGAGCTGAGCTCTAGTACTAGAGATCAACCACCTCCAAAAACAGGGCAATTATGCCCCAATTCAATGGCAAGCACCCGCTATTATTCTCTGGTAAAAGGCTAAAGTATAGCTCGCCATGCACTGCCAGATGGCCCATTGGGTTAGTAACTCGATTGCTGTAAGATACATAGGAAGCTTCGAGTGGGGTTTTGCTCCAAATACCACTAAAGCTAATGAACCACCAAGAAGTGTATGGTACAATTCATTGGCTAATGAATGACTAGCTTATGCCTTAGATTTTTATGATCCAGCGGCAAAAAAGTACAGCACAAACGCCACCCACATCCCTAAAAAATTTGGCTCGCGTAAATAACTTTTTCTTTTAGTTCTATCTTTACGTGGTGTAATTAATTATTTCATTGTGCCTCATAATAGACTAAAAAATGTACTAAATAAATCTATAAGTTTATCCTAAAGTGATACTAAAGGATAAAAGAAAATTTCTTTTATCATTTATCACTTTTTTTATGGAAAATTTTTTTTTGTCTCTACTTTTACAGTAAATCCTCATCTCATATGAATTTCTCGCAAGATAAATTTTTTATTATTTTAATTTTTTAAAAATATATAATTTATTAAATTATAAAATAAAAAATTTTAGTGATATTTTTGCACACAATTATATTTCTATTTAATTTATTTCTTTCTATATTTATTACAATTGAATGAACGAGTATAATTATTTAAATTGCATTTATAACACGTATTTTTTCGATTAATATTTTAGATTTTTATAATAAAATAATATAATATCGAAAATAATTTTGACGAAAAAAGATTTTATAATTAAATAATACAATATCAAGAGTAATTTTGATAAAATAATACAAGTTAATAGATAATTTTAATAAAAAAAATTATTTTATCTTTTATTATCATTTTAAAATAAATTTTAGGATTTATTTAATACTTTAGCTCTTCATGATATATTGTATATTGTATAGAATATCATTCGTATGGATCGGCTAGTTGCTTAGAAATATGTTTGTATATTAGTTAAGAGGCAGGTTCATGTACCAAAACGGAAGCTAAAATTTTTAATTTAATAGAAAAGGTAACAGAAAACTAAATCGAAATAAATTTCAGCTTATCCTTTTCGCATGCCAAAATGAGCAATAAGCACATCGTATTTTTTAGTAAAGGGTAAAAGAATAGTCGGCTTTGCGCTTGATACTATTATATTTATCATTGTTTTTCTAAATAATTCTAAGTATTTAATTTTTATTAATAAATTCACTTAATTTCACTTCAATCTAAAAATTAATAATTGTTAAATTTGTTTGTGTCTTAATATAGATTAAATTCATTCATAAACACTTTACTGTTAATGAACTAAATAGTACCACAATATCCTCTTTTTCTTATTTTTTAAAATTTTCTCTTCTAAATTGATAAACTCTACGTAATTAATTACCTTTGAATTTACTTGTCCCAAAAACATTATAATTATTACTAACTTTTAACATAACTATAAATATTAAATTTTTGCTAATAAATTTCTTAATTTTTGATATGCAAGAAAAAGCAATCTCCTTTTATTACTATCAGAATAATTTTTTTGATTATTTTATATTACCTTTTGTTTATTTGTAATAGTTTTGATCATTTATTCATACTTAATATATATATATATCTTCGCACTGTTAAAGTGTCAATATGCACTAATTTTGGCCCTATCATCTTATAATTTAAAATTATTTGAGCATTAAATTATTCTTTAAATTGTGCATAATATTATATTACAAAAATAAAAGAGTAATAATATTATTATAAAATTTTGAAATTAAATTTTCATTTAAATCCTTAAATTTTAAATTGAAATAGATAGTAAATAAAATAATCATAACTGTATTTTAATTAATAATTGATATAAAATAAGTACAATGAATAATTAATTTTGGTTTAATTTTATGTTAGTATACAGTTAAATATATCATAATTATTTTTACATTTATTAAATTTTAATTGAGATTTAAACTTGTAATTTCATAATGTTAAAAATATTCTAATGTCACTAAGTTGACAATCATTTATATTATAATTATATTTTAATATTAAAGAAAATATATTTTTCCCAATTTGGTTATAATTATTTAAGGTAAGAGGGGTTATGATCTCTTCACCAATATGAAATTTTGCCTACTTTCATTAGGGGATCTTGCTTTTTCCCCCTTAATAATAAAAAATTTTTAAGTTTTGATTATGTCCTCTCAATAGATTGATCTAATATAAATTCAAACTAATTTATCTATATCGAAACTAATGAATTTATAAAAAAATTTTTTTTTTTGTAATCTTATAATAAATTCAAACCCAATATTAATATATATATATATATATACACACACTCTCTTGATATCTAAGCCAATACAAGATCTACCTACATGCAACACACTTTATTTCAACATCACAATTGGAAGGATTTTACCCACAAAAGCTTCTCAATGCCAGAAGAGAGTTTGTTCTCTAGACGGATGAAATATTAATGTGCAAGCATTTTCTTAGATAATATGAAGCTTGAACAAATATACAAGAAAAAGAAAGGTGTATAAAGTCACAAAAATAATGTATGAAGTTGGTGAGAAAGTTGTGCCTCTAGTTTAAAGCATATTATATACACTTAACATTGCAATTCCTTGATGTAATTTGTCTTCTTTCTTCTCCATTTGTGGTGATATTCTCTTTCAATAAGTTACATCATTTCTCTTATTTTGTAGCATTAAACTTGTTAATAGAAATGAGCACGCTTAATTGGTTGGTGAACAAGGAGTTGTCTCATTGCAAACATAACGTCACCGCCGTAGTCAACACCAAGCACGAAGTAGGCAGTATTGTGAATCGCCACCAGCAGCTGATGCAATGTAAGCAATTCAATCAAGTTTGGCTCTATGAATACTTGAAACTACCTCATAGATACTGTGATTTTTATTTAATTTTGCCCCCATAGAGTGTACCTTTTTTTTGTTGCACTTTTCTGCTATCCATGTAATAATTTTTTTTTTTTTAAAAAATCCTATGCATACCACCAAAAAGGGGAAAAAAACAACCCATAAACCAAAATTATATTTCCTTCAATTATTCTTAGAAATCTTTTTTTTTATGGACAAAAGGTAATCATAATTAATTAGCAAATTTTGTCCCTTATATTAATTAATTAACCCTTAACGTCAACCAAAAGCTATCAGTACTCCTTAGAATAACAATAATAAACATTGCACAGTTTTTTTATATATATGAATAAATTAATTGTATATACGGCAATAAAAACAATTTCGTGACACCGCTCTCTAGAAAAAAGAAAAATTGATGACATCCATGTCAAAGGCATAATCTATTGGAGGCATTGCCGTAATCTCAAATTATCAATACATCTCATGCTGCTTTTTTTTAATAGGTAAACGTACCTCATGCCTTTGACGATATGAAATTAAAATGTAGAACTTGTTAATAATTAATTAAATAACTAACATTGTGCATTTAATTAAATTCAACAATTATAGTAATACATTTTAAATTCATCAAAATGTGGTTTTTTTTTATCGTTAATAATAGAGCTGTTCCTTATAATATATGTCAATCTCAATTCAATTTTGACTTACTGAAGAAATAATCTTAATACATGTGTATAAAAATGTTTACCCACTAATCCTACAAAATTTTAGCTATATTATATATCATAATAGTAATAATTCTTGACATGTGAATTACTTAAGATTAGTTATTTTTTCAACTCAAGTACTAACGATTATTTCATCTTAGTAGTGAGATAAAATTATTTAAGAATTGACATTATTCATATAAAATTTTTCTTTTTAATTTTTTTAAATTCAAGTAGTTATCAGAAGACTTTTTCTTTATATTGAAAGGGAAAACTATCTCCACTTTACATATAAATATATATATTCGTAATTTTTAAAACATGGCATGCTTTGTCTTTTAAGTTTAAAAGTGGTCACAAAAAACTCTCATAATGCAACTTAACGAGCTACATATATATATATATATATATATATATATATATATATATATATATATA
>CATIWR010040000.1:0-11317 GCA_949677035.1 Omphalea diandra | reverse complement strand
TATATATATATTGTTTCTAGATTAAACAAAAAAAAAAAAAATCAAAAGAACTCTGATATGAAGCTTATATAAATAATTCATGGTTTGATGTTAAAAATAGATTTTTTTGAAATTCAAATATAATTTGTTATTGTATTAATTTTATTATTATATGAAATTATATTAATTATCAATTATTTTATTATAATGTATAATATAATATTCATTATTAACATTTTTAATTCGTTAATATTTATATTCAATATTTATAATTTATATTAATATTATATATAATTGTATTAAATATTAATTATTAGTATTTATATTTATATTAATCATACTATTATCATTAGTTTATAATAATATTCAATATACTAATATTTAAACTTAATTTAATTCAATTTCAATTATAATTTTATTTTAATATAATTTAAATATGGTTTACATAATTTATGTTATATAATTCATATAAAATTTATATATTACTGAATATAAATATATTTAATTTATAAATATATTAACCATTATTATTATTATTAATGAATATATTTAATTAATATTAATTAATATTTTTTAATTCTTGTTTTCATACTAATTTTAATATTTTAATGTTTTCTTTTTAATTTATAATATATATATTAATATTAGTATTTTATTTTATTTATTTACATTTTAATTTGTTATTTAATATTTAATTCTATTTAATTTCATTTTATTTATTTAATATTTAATATTTAATATTTAATTAACTTTATTTATCATTTAGTTATTTAATTAATAATTTTACAATTCAATTGATTGTGATAGCAACCAAGAGGATGATGAATTGGTTGTTGTTTAAAATAAAAGTGAAAAGGATAGAAGAAAATCTAACACAAGAAGTTTTTTATTAGTTTGGTCAATAATGTCTACATCCAATTTTTAAGTCAGACTTATACATTTCATTATCTTTTTAAGAACTAAATATAATCTCCATTTCTGCTAGACTCAAGGCAAACCTTTTGCACTATGCTTTTGAAGGCTTAAGAGAGTAAAAACTCAACGCTTGATATTTTTAAATGCACATTACTAACATATAACACTTTATTAAGTATTGAACCTTTAGTAAATGTTTAAACCTTTATAGTAGGTAACAAATACCATTTAGTACTCAAAGAAACCTACTCTCTCTTGTTGACCCCAACATCGCTTTAAAATGTTAAGATAGTTGTATGAACTTCTAGAGTATTACATATATATATTTTTAAATAATCTCAAAACCAAGAGAAGTTCTAACCTTATGATTGAGTGTTTGGATTTATAGACTTTATCAATAAAGTTTATATTTAGAACAAACAAAAGATAAAGTCACACATAAAAAAACAATGCTTTGGAAGACATGTCAAAAACATAAGAGAAGGGTGCTTGTTAGATGCTTTAAAAGATGCAGGCAAAGTATCTAGGGAGAGATTTGCTTACATGACATGGGAATATTTATTTGCCCATAATATGCTTTTAAAGATGGAGACAAAGCATCTCAAGATGGCAGGACTTGAGCATGCTGCAAGCTTTGGTTCAAAGGTAGAAGAAAGAGATGACAGAAGGCTCTAACAATTGTGGAGGAGAACTAATAAGCACAAAAAGATAACAACAAGCACTAAAAGTAGAAAGCGAACATGGATGAAGTTATCAAAAATTTTCTTATTTCATTTTGCCTACATGATGTTGACACAATAATCATGGAGAAAATTACAATGATTGTGGAAGTGTCTAACGAGCATGGATGAAGTCTGGCAATGTGAGAAATCTTTTAGGAACACATTGGAAAGAGCCACTGAGAGTCCAAAGATCATGAGAAAGATATAATGACTATTGATAGGCATAACAACTAGTTTTTCTAAAAAGCTGTCAAACCTTTACATCTAATTTTATTAGCTAGTTTTTGCATTCTCTTATATAAGACTATTGAACCTTCTAGGTTCTAGATTTTTATTTTGATAATTATAAATAAGTTTTAATCTAACACTTATACAAGTTTTGCAAGTTTGATCTTGTAGGTCTCTCAACTTACCATTGCATATAAGGTTTATGATGTCTTCTACTCTAAGATTTTATAGAAGCTAAATGATTAAAAATTAAAAGATGAAGCATAGTCCACTATGGTGGAAGAAGTCCTAATAATGATTGAAGTGTCGCTAATGATTGGTCATCAACGAGAATTTAAGTATTTTAGTGACCAATGGAAAAACACTTAAGAAAAATAGAAGAGTTAGTAAGACCTTCTAGAAGTGACAATGAGTAAGGAAATATGAACCAATAGGCATTAACGACAACCAATTAGAATTGGAGTTTCATAACGGTCATAAAAAAGGCCTTATAGAAATGGCAAACCTTTTCTTAAGCATTAATAAGATATGGACTACTAAGACAATTACAGTTGATCACATTCTAATGGGGCATTGAAATTTCCAATGACAGTGGAAAAATTCTCAATGGAAGTAGCTAAATCTTCTATTTAGGTAAATGATAGTGGAAGATCTCATCAACGAGCAGTAAACAAATTCAATTAGCATGGCTAGAACCAATGATTATTAGAAATGATTATTACATAAGAAAGGAATAAATAGTCACATAGAAAATTATTCTATGGTTAGTACCAACGAGCATTGAACCATCCTAACAACCATTTGTTGGACTAGGATGGTTAATCCTAAGTCTAAAACCTATTTGATCTTGATAAAGTAGATTGATCATCACTAATATTTCAAATAAGTGTTGATTTTGCAGAAATAAATAAATCTCTCAAGAAGAAATGAAAGGAGTTGATAAACTCTAAAGTGACATGTAAATCGTGACTGCAATCTACGGTTCATGACTGTGACTCATGTTAAGGCATGTTGAAATTCAAGTAGGCGAAATCACAGAGCCATTCTAGGCCGTGACCTATGGAAAAGAAGAAGCCAAAATGTGATGGACGAATTCGCGGTGAAAGTCACGTCCTAGTGTCGATTGCGAATTTCAAAGTAACTCAAGAGGGAAACAAGTCCACAACTACAGTTTGACAAGTGTCCCAAAAGACTGTTGCAAGTCAAATTTCGCGGAGGCATCTTGTTGGTAGCGACCACGAATCCTGAGGAAGAAAGATGACCACTTTGACAAATGGATTCACGTCCTCTATCGCGGCCTATGCAAGAAAACTCGCGACTGCGACTTCTGAAAGTAGGTAAAAGACAACGACTATATTTTTCTGGTGAACTAATAAGAAGCTACCATGTGGACTAGCTGTTAGACATAAACGGGGTTTCCCTTGAAGAATTTGGATTTCGCGACCGCGATTTTATCCTGACAAGCATTTAATGTAAAATCTGTCAAACATGTCTCAAAGATTTGATGAGCTATGATCTACAACGTCTCTTTGGTGAAGTTTGGCTATAAATACACCACCAAACAACCATGAATAATGTTGCTAAGGAATTTATTACAAGTGATTAAAGCTTTCAATCTTTGCTACTCATTCCCTTCATTTTCTTTATGAAATTGTAATTGTTAGGTGTAAGCATTAAACACCAAGTTGTGAGGTCATTGTGTTAACCTGTAATAACACTTCAAGAAAGGTTTAAGTGAGCCTAGTGAAACACTTGAGTGAGGTTGTGTGTTAGCCTAAAAACACATTGTTGTAAGGTTGTGTGTTAGCCATCAAAACACAAGTTGTACAAGTTGGGTATGAGCTTAAAAACACCATTGAGATAGTGAAATACCCAATTGATTAATTGGGGAGTGGACGTAGGGTCAATTATACATGAACCACTATAAATCAGTTCTCCCTTCTACTCTTTCTTCTTCCCCTTTTCTTTGTTGTTGAAATTTTTATACACCAATTCAACCCCCCTTCTTGGTGCCTAGGGATAACACCATTGATAAGAAAGTCAATCTTCAACCATTGATCATGGATGATACAATAATATGTGTTGATCAAATGCAATGAATATTGAATTTTGCCAATAAGTGTTGATTAGACATAACAATTATATTGATGGTCTGACATAGTATAATGGCTAATTTTTTATTTTTCTTATATATAAGGAATTAGATAAAAGAAACTCAATAAGAGAAGTGTTCCATATGATTATGTAATATCTTTAAGCAATTTTTTTAAGCTAAAATGAGTGATCTAAAAGAATTTATAATTTAGCTTGATTAAGCTTTACGTAGAGTGATCTTCAATAAAAGAAATAAATTCAAGTTTTCAAAAGGCATTGTAGAAATCTACCATCTCAAGTTCTTAATATAATGTAAGTTATTTGATAAATTACAATAGCTTGAATGTGAGAGTATTTTTTCTGTAATACTTGTATAATTGTGTGAAGATACTAATTGGATAGGCTTTCAACCCCTCAAACCAAACTTACTGTGAAAGGTTTAAGGTAGTAGTTTTAAATTATCTTCAAATTGATTATAAACTACATGTTTAAGGTTTTAGGTGGTACCCAAAAATCCAACTTGGGTAGGCTTAAGTGATGCTCATGTAAATTCACTTGTAAAGGCTATTGATAACACCTACAAGCTATCAAGTTAGTGAAATTATCTAGTAGAGATAGAGGAGAGGATGTCGGCTTTAATTCTTTATATAAATCTTAGTGTCTTGTGTGATCTTTTCTTTCTTTATCTCTTTTAAATTTTTAAAGACTTGCCACTTTGCAAATCAATCCCCTCATCTAAGGACAATAAGTGATATTAGCTAGTCTCTTTAATCATGCTTCAACATAGAGAGCAAAGATCAATGACAAGTGAAAGATTAATGTTAGAGAGTCCATATTGACACCTCCATATGTTAAGTGCCAAAATTATCCTTTTTGGAAGAAAAGGATCGAGATCTACTTAGGTAATAAAGGTATTGAAATGTGGGATGTCATTAAAAAGGAAATAAAGATCCCAACCAAACATATAAATGATAAAGAAATTTTCAAAGCCAAAAGAAAATGTAGCAATGAAGAAAAGGAAAAACATTCTATAAGAATAAAAGCTACACAAATTTTAAGGAGTTCACTTAATAGTATTAATCTTAATAAAGTCTCCAAATGTCACTCAGTTAAAGACATATTGGACGCCTTTGAAAAACTTACACAAAAGAAATATCTCATGAAGATAAAACTATAGATGATGTTTTTAAACAACTTCAAAACATCTTAAGAACTTATGAAGAAGAAGAAAGCTCAAATTCATCTTAGGAACACAAATGCTTCATAGTTATAGATGATGAACCATGCACCTCTTCACGTGACTTCAGAAGTGAAAGTGAAAATAAGGTAAATCCTTTTGTCTCATATTCTAACGAAGATCTCTATGATCTTATTGGAAAGTTCACTAAGAACTATGACTCCTTGAAGTCATGTTCCTTCTATCTTAAAAGAAAAAATAAGTCATTGAAAAGATTCTTTTAAAAATCTTTATTCATGTACTAAGAAGATAGAGTCACTCAAGGCCGAAAGGAATAATGTCAAGGAGAGCATTTCCAAATTTTCCTAAAAGAAGGAGAATTTGAACTCTATTCTTTAAGTGCAAAGGAATCATTGCATTTAACATGGATTATGATACATTTCATCTACTTCCTTTACTCCCTCTACTTCTCTAATCACATTTGTGAGAGCTAATGACATTATGAAATTTAGTCCTTTAAAGGTTACACAACCTAAAGCTCTATAAAAAGCAAAATCTAACACCATAACAAATAGAGGAAAGCTTAAATTCTCTTACATGAGAACTATTCTCACTAAGAGAAGCTATACATATATGTATCATCCTTTTAAGTCAAAAAGGCAAAATGTATATACATGTGATTCATGGCACTTGCTTTGATTTCACTAAAATATGCTTAGAGGTAGTTATATGCACATGCCTCTCAGAAGAGGCTAAATGAATGGCTATTTCTAACATCTTAAAAGCTAAGGATATACCTCCAAATGGTCGACACGTCGACCTTATACACGAAAAAGGCACATTCATAAGAAAATGTTTATGCATATCTAAAATAGAGCAAAAAATTCTTCATGTTTTAATGGTGATTGCTATTGTTGAGGTATTTATGGCCACATTGCATATCATTGCCTCTCTAGAATGATAAGAAATTGAGAAGACCCAACCTCAAGGACCTAAGAGAACTTGTGTACCTAAGAATAATTCTTTGTCTTGTAAGTATGCTTAAAATCCAAAATAGAGAAACATGAAGTGCACCTAGATATATAGTAGATGTTCCAAGAACATGGCGACATCAAGTTTTTCACCATACCTACGAAGATTAAGGGATTTAGAAATGTCTTCTTTAAAGATAATAGAAAGGCAAAAATAGTTGGTATTGGAAAAGTAGGTAAGAATATTGATTCACTTATCCTTGACAAAGTTATTTTAGTTAATGGTCTCAAACACAACATATTTAGTGTTTAGCCAACTATGCGACAAAGGTTTAAGGGTTATGTTTGAACCATAAGATTACCATGTGTCAAACATGATTGGCCACAAACTTTTATTTATTGGTAGGAGAGTATGCAAAATTTATGTTATTAATTTAAATTCTTTAACTAATAATAACAATAGTAGTGGTAGTAGTAGTAACAAAAAGATGGACTTGGTATAGAAGGCCAGGACATGCTAGCATGGAATGGATTAACAAATTAAAGATGAATGACTTAGTTAAAAGACTTTCCAAGATCAACTTCTCTAAGGATAAAGTATGTGATGCATGTGAAAAAGGTAAAAAAGTCAAGTTGTTGGCCTAGTGCACCAAGAAAGGGGGCTTAATTGGTGGCTGATTAAAAATTAAAAGAGAAGGTTAAAGTGTTTGAGAAGTTAAGATAGAGAAAAGAAGAATCAACACAAGAAGTTTATAGTGGGTCAGGTGTTAACAAACCCTATGTCCACTTCCTACTTCTTCATAATTAGGTATTTCACACAACTAACTTGGTGTTTTCAAGCTTACACCCAACTTCTACAACTTGTGTTTTATGGCTTATACAAAACCTTTACACTTTGTGTTTTTAGGCTCACACAAAAGTCTCTCACAAGTGTTTTGGATAGGCTCACACTTCAAGCTCTTATAAGAGTTTTAGAATTTGGGCTAACTCTCAACCTACTTACAAAGGTGTTTATTGCTCACACCAAACAATCAATAATACATAAAGAAGAATAAATGAATGAGTAGCAAATTGGCAAGTGTTTGGTGACAATTAATTAAATTCTCTTGCATTTACATCAATTTGGTGGAGTATTTGTAGTCCACATACACTAAAGAGACGTTGCTCAAAAACTATCTCCAAATCTCCAAGTTGTGTTAGGTAAATTTTGTATTAAATGCTTGTCAGACATAAGTCATGATCACTATTCTCATTTCGAGGTTACAAATTTCCAATTTGCATTGAGGAGCCAAAAATCACGACAGAGAACCTTTTTATGTGTCTAATGGCTAGTCCACATGTCTTTCATCCATTGGTTGTCCAAGAAATATAGCCATTGTGTTCAACCAACTACTTAAAAGTCGTGGTCACAAGCTAGCTTTGTCTTAGGCGCGACTAAGATCATGAATTCCTCTGTTTAGTGAGGAAACTCCAACTTCTTGAGTCATGATTGCGACCAAATCTTCGCCCTCGTGATTTTTGATTTCTAATAGTTACCTTGGACACTTAGCGTGTTATGGCTATGGCTTTAGTTCGCTCTTTTGTCATTATGAAATTCACAGTTACAACCTCTAATGTGAAAGCCACTGTGAATTCTTCTGTGAATTAACCAATGCTTTTTAAGCTGAGTCGTGGCTGTGAATTCGCCTATGAATTCTTCTACCCTAGCTCCATCCATCTAATAGCAAAGTCGTGATTGCGATTTTGGGGATACCAACTGCTATTTTGGGTTTTCTTCTAAAAGATGGAGATTTTTAGTTCCATCAAACTTTCAATGAAGATAAATCTTATGTACTGCAAAACAACACTTAATAAAGCATTAGAACTAATCAATCGCCATTATCAAGATCCAAAGAGACTTATGACATAATTTAACCAATCTAGTCCAACAATCTCCCACTTTTTCATTTTGACAACTTAGATTGATCCTAAAGAAAAATAAATGCATGAGTTGTGAAGTTAAGATGGTGAATGATCAAATAATAATAAAAAGATTTTACTTATGAATCATAAAATAATCAAAAGATTTTAGTCAATGATCAAATAATTCTAAGTATTATAAGACATAACTTGTTCCCCCTCAACTTATGCTTTTCTTATGCATAATACTCATTTTATTTCAATGCTATTCTCTCCCCCTTTGGCAAGATCAAAAAGAGGGTAAAGATGTAAAAAGTAAAAGATATGCATAAATTGAGATAGAGTAATCATAGAGAGCAAAACAATAACGATATCATATAAATTGCAATCATATAACATTTTAGACAATGAATTTCAAATTAAACACTTTTATTTATATAATAAACTGTAAGATCAATAGATTTACATCAAGAGTTTAAAAACAAATAGAAAAAGAAATCCTAAGTACAAATTAAAAGATAGAAGAACTGTCATTATCTCTAGAATCGTCTTGTTCTTCATTATCTCCTCCACCTTCAGCTTCATCACCCTCCTCAACCTCTTAGTTGTCGTCCTCTTCTGGTGTGTCCTCCTAATCCTTTAAATTTGGAAGATGGCAAGGACGAGCACCTACTTTCTCCTATAAGTCCATCAAGTCACTATGTAGGTGGGAGAGGAGGATAAACTGTCTTTTCAGCGTCCTTATCATCTTGTCCAATTTCTTATTGATAGAGGCAAGAGAGATTTTGGCTTTGGGCTTAGGTTGGGGAGGTAGGACAGGTTGGGCTCCCTTTTCAATGGCAGTTTCTTTTGAAGGCTAAAGAAGACTCTAATTTCTTGGCTCTAAAAGCACCTAAAGTGTATGTGTAAGAATATGGGTGAATAGCTTTTGCATGGATAATGTAAGGGAGGTCTAAAAAATTTTGGGAAGGGGAAAGCTTCTTAGTGAGGAATTTTTCATTTTCCTCATTAAGAGCCTCCACGTAACGGTAAATGGCAGTTACATTGGAAGGGAGAAGAAATTGACTCTTGGGTTTGGTGCTCATATGAATCAGTTAATCCATAAGATAATGATAAGTTTGTATGGATTTATTTTTGATAAGGCAGAAAAGGAAAGCAAAACCCTTTTAGGATACCTTTTTGTTACCATCACCTCTTGCATTAATGGAGAAGGTGATGATATGATGAAGTAACTAAAAATGAAGGGTTCTGATGTATTTGGCTAAAGAGGTTTTGGGGTCATGTTTAGTCTCATTGAAATTTTGGACCATAACTCAAAATATATGACATCAAGAGCAGAGATGATGAATGGAATGTCATCTATGACTTGAAGATTGAAAAGATTGGAGAATTGTTCAAAAGTGATGGAAAAAGGATCTCTAAAAGCATGAAATACTAACCTATATTGGCCGGCGCGAGATTCTACTCTCTAACTTAGAGTCATGGTACACATGAATTCTTATACAATTTCTTCATATCCAGGCTCATCACAAAATATGAATTTGTTCCATCCCAGGTTTGGAAGAAATTTGCAGATCTCGTCTTTGATTCCTAGTGACTCTAAAAGGAAAGTGTAAGGTATTTTGTTCAGTAGAATGATCTTAAAGGCATTTGCCTTATAACTATCTTTCTTCTCATTCATTATTCCTTTAATCAAGTGTAGGGCTGATGGTCCAAAAGGTTGTGCCACTACCTTTCCTTTTTTTGCTCTTGAAGCTTTCTTGGGAGCCATTTGTGAATGAAATAAGGTGTGAACGTTTTGAGATTAAGGAAGAAGAAATATAAATATATTTGGTAGGAATGAATGAAAACACTATTTGAGGGGTTTATATAGGCCAATAAAGGTGTGAAAATGACTAAAAATGGTTAAAAATGAATTAAATGACGGTGTGTAATCGATTGACAATCAAATCACTTATATGTGTGGCAGTTACCCAAAATCATGACTGCAACATGCAAATTCTAAAAATTATGTGCAACGGATAAAAAATCCTTGGGAAATGATGAGTTCAATGGTCAAAAGATTTAAAATTTGAACCACGAATTGATGGTTGACAGCCGAATGAAGAGTATCTGTAATTCGCGACCGTGAACCAAGGAATAGCTACCGTGAATTACAAGTTAGAGAAAATAACTAAGAAAAGATAATAGTTGACTTTCTAAGATGTGATCTACTTAATATATTGATGTCCAATTTATGCAAATTGGCATAGACAGGCATAATTGCACATAAAATTAGGACATCCATAAAGATAAATATCACATGCAACATCCATAGTAATCATTCAATCAAAAAATTATGTAACATGCAAAAAGCATTCTAGAGAGATCCACATTTCACTTCAGGGCTCTTCCATCAAGTATTCCTAATTCTCTTATAATGAAGTTCATCCTTTCTTGATTGAGAGGTTTTGTGAAAATGTCCGTAAGTTAATGATTTGTGTCTATAAATTCTAACATTATGGATTTTCACATTTCATTTTAGACATGATCTCTAATAAAATGATGCCTAATGTCTATATGTTTGCTCCTAAAATGTTAGAAGGGATTTTCAGAAAGATTTATTACACTAATTTTGTCACATTTGATGGGAATGTGATCAACAACTTTGCCAAAATCCTTTAATTGTTGTTTCATCCAAAGGACTTGGGTTCAATAATAACCCGCTGTTACATATTCAATTTTGGTGGTGGATAAGCAACCAAAACTTGCTTCTTACTAAACCAATAAACTAAACACTTTCCTATAAATTGACAAGTTCCAAAAATGTTATTTCTATCTAGTAAACTACTAGCATAATTAGCATTTGAATAACCTACGAGGCAAAATGAAAAATTTTTAGGATACCACAAACCTAAATGCAATGTATCATATAAAATTCAAAAATCCTTTTAACAGCATTCAAATGTAATTCTTTAGGACAAGATTGAAACCTAGTACACATGCATACACTAAACATTATATCAGGTCTAGAAGCGATAAGATAAAGTAGAGAAACAATCATACCTCGATATCTTTTCTCATCAACCAACTTACCCTATTCATCCTCGTCCAATTTAATAGTAGCACTCATAAGTATTTTTGCTACTTTATATCCTTCCATGCCAAATTTCTTGAGAATGTCCTTTGTGTATTTAGCTTGGTTGATGAAGATCCCTTCTTTGGTTTGCTTGATTTGTAGACCAAGGAAAAACTTGAGTTCTCCCATCATGCTCATCTCAAATTCCCTAGTCATACATTTAGCAAAATCCTTGCAAAGAGATTCATTAGTAGCACCAAAAATGATATCATTA
>CATIWR010039990.1:0-30616 GCA_949677035.1 Omphalea diandra | reverse complement strand
CAGACCTTCTTATGAATGGCACATGCTACATTGAGCTGGATACCTATGCTAAAAGGGAAGTGGCAGTGCTGTATTTAGAGGGCGAGCCTAACACAAACCTCAGCTGTTTGTCAAGCAGGGCAACCTCCGAGCGAAGCAAGAGAAAGGTTCTTGACTCTTTAAGGAGATGCATGCAAGTCGATGATGGGACTGCTCAGTACTACCTGTCCATTTCAAATGGTGACCCTCGAGCTGCTCTTACAGAGTTCTCTACGGACCTGAGGTGGGAGAGGCAGGCAGGGTTAAGCTAAGTGGAACGTTTCAAGAACATGTTAGCAAGATATTAAAATCATATTTCCAAAAAGAACTACTCTTTGATTCAACAGTGAAGTTGTGTGATCTTCTGCATTCTGGTGATGCCAAAGCAAGTAATAGATGTTTCCCTTTATGTGGCCTATTTCAGTTGCTTCAGCTCCCTTTGTTGTATCTTACCAATGCCTTGAGCTAATATGTTATATGCATTGTATATGTGAAGTACCTATAATTGTGTATCAACTTGTGTTGGATTTGCATTTATAAAATGAAAAGTGAATTGTCCAAATTGAAAATTACAATTTTATGAAGTGAAAAGTGGTTCCCCAGGGTTCTTGCTGCGGGGCCTTCGACTCAATCTTGGGAACATGTTCTTGGGGAAATCAGGGTTAAAATCCACTTGCATTTCTATCACTCTATCTCGATTCAAAGAGGGAAACATAGGTGAGCCTCATCTGTCTTGTTTCACTGTAGCTAAAGCTAGTGTAGGAACTGGGCACGCACTAAACTTGGATTCAATTGTCATGCGGGAAGAATCCAGAAGTTGTGATTTGTTAAGCTATGGAGTACCAAGTTTAGACAAGTGAAAATTTTCAGATTTGTATTACTTAAAAGGTATATCTTAAAAATAATTATCAGTATAATAAATATGTTCCGTGTCATAATAAGTGGCGCATTTCCTTCTTTCTCTCTCTCCAGTTAGACCGTCTTTGGAAACGAATTTTTGGCCTCTCTTTCAATTTTCTTGTCTTTCTTTTTTTTTTTTGGAATAAAGTCTATATTTATTTATATTTTGAGTTTATTTTAATTTATTTTTTAAATATATAAATTTTATATGTGTCTTATTTTATTTTTCAATAAATTACCTCTGGTTTGACAAAATTTATAAATAGGAAATTGAACCAAAAATAAATAGGAAAGGAAGTTGCTTTGATTCTTCAGTTGCAGCCATCGATTTTCAATTCAATGTATGAACTGGATTTCTGTATCAAAATTATGGTCAATTATTATCATTATTTTTCCAAAAAGCCAAAAAAGCTTATTATATTACGACAGTACTCAGTTGATGAATTCAACATTAGATGGGTTCAACAAAACTATTTCTTAGTAACACACGCACGCAATAAGGCTGTTCCATGTGGTCAATGGCTTGAACAGAAACGGGTTGCCATGAAGGAGTTGTCTGATTCATGCATGTGCAGTGTTAAGTGTGACTACTGACCAACTATTATTTCTCTCGTCGTCATGGTCCTATATTTGTCATTTCTTCTATTCTTGCTTTTTCATTCTTGAATACTAACCTAATTTTCCTCAAATAGAAAAAAGAAAATAATATCAACCTACTAAATTTTTAATAAAACCATACCTTAAGGAAGTCTTCCATTGCAAATATCTCAAAAATAGCCATTTATATTCAAAATTTAATCAATTACGCCCATTGACTAACTTGGGTATGATTTGTATACCACTTGCTCACATAACATGCCTTAAACCCATATCAAAATTTCAACCAAAAAAAAAGTGGCATGGAAAAACAATCTATAATTGTGAGTCTCTTTATTACATTATATATATATGTATGACATCGAGAAGGTTTTAAATTAAATATTAATATATGAGACTCATCTCATATCTATAATGTTAATTATAGATAAAAATTAAAATAGATTAATTAAAATCTTGTATGATAAATATTTTAAAAGATTTTGATTTAATTGTTGAAAATAGAAAATGTTGATTCTATGTCATTAGCCTTTAAATCAACCCAATTGATTATCAAATTCGACTGATAGAAAAACATCATATCATATCTTGAATTGACTTGGTAGCATTGCCATTTTTCTTAAAAAAAAAAAAAAAAAACAAAAAGAGAAAGAAACGAAAATGACATTTTCACATCTACCAACCCGTCTTATTCTCAAGCTACACATCAATAAAGAGTTACAACTTGCAAAAGGTTGTATTGTTCATATCGGGTTGATAATGAAAAATATTCTTTTATTAAATCAAATATTATCAACCGAAGATTTTTTTTTTTTTTCCATTTATTTGTTGATGTGTTCATATTTGTCTTCAAGTTCACATGAATTGACTGTAACCTACTCCCATTAAATTAAAATTAGTATCACTCATTCTTTTGGTTGATCGATTTCAATCAATGTTTTAATTGGTCAGCTAATTCATTTTTAATTTAATTGATTCAATTAATTAAATTAGTTTAATTTAATAAAATATTTATTTTTAAAAAATAAATTGCTTAAAAATTTTAAAATAAAAAATATAATATAAATATAATATAAAATGAAATAAAAATAAATATTTTAAATTTAAAATAAAAAGAATGTAATTTAAAAGTTCATATTTATTTTATAAAACGAAGCAATTTTAAGTTGAATTGATTTGTTTCAATTTAATATTTTTAATTGATTTTAACCAAATTTTCAGTTAATTGATTTTAAATTCTTAATCAAGTCGAGTCATAAATAAAATTTTAATTTTATCAGTTGAACTGATGAATTCAATCTTATTTTAAAAACACCTTATAGCAGTTGTGGGTCTAACTAAAACGAAAGAATAATGTTTGCTTTTATAAAAAAACAATAATAATAGTAGTAATAAAAGCCAATGACTTATTTAATGATATAGAAATTAATGTTAATCTTAATTTTTGGTTGTAGTATAAACACTACCAGGTCACGTGACTGACTAAGAGGCTCAAGGGAGCACCGCAATGCAATTTAGCGTTGAAGTCAGTCAAACGCGTATTGGACGAAGACCGATTAAAAGCAATAACATATACGCTAGTACTATAATTTGAAAATTAATATATTAAAAAACTATATATCATATTGTGAAAATTGCTCTTTTTGGAAACAGGCCACTTGCTTATATAATATAAATAGTACTTGTTTTTATCTTTTTTTTTTTTTTGCTTACAAATGTTTGCATTTAAATTAGATATTTTATATTTTTTATATAAAATTAATTTTATTTTAATTAAAATTTATTTATGGTAAAGTTCTTTCAATGAATAAATCTTGCTAAAAAAAGACCTTGAGAATCAACTAGCTTAATCACTAAGCTAAAACCATATTGATGTATATTAAATTTTTTAAATGTAGGTCTGCATTAGTTATTTTTACCATATCATTATGTAAATTCAAGTAGATTTATTTATGTAAGTTTTAATAAATTAATAAAAAAATATTTCTTTATAGTATGATGGCAAATTCAAAATATCAAAAGAGAAGTATATCATTTAAATCAATATATATTAACAATTTCTATTGAAATACATTTCACATGCAGCGTGTGCATAAAATTTACGTAATTGGACTTTCAAATATATAAATTTAAAAAGGATTCAAATATTTATAAAATTTAAAAAATACATATAATGTGGTATGGTAATAAATTTTTTTAAAATATTTACATTATAATATGGTACGATAACAAAATTTTAAGCAGAATTGGTTTTAAGTTTTAGTCTATTTTTCCTATTTTAATTTTTTTATTCTAATCAATTTTTTAATTAATTAATTATAATATTGAATCGAACAAAATTAATAATTAAATTTTAATTTTATTAATTTAATTAATCAATCCTATTCAATTTTTTTCTGAACCACAGCAACCAAGCACTCCCATTTCCTAGTAATGTCAACTTCAGAGTTTCAAAAGAATAGTTATTGCCCATTACAATAATTGTGCTGATCTGATTGTAGGCTATAGCACTAGTGCTACCGTACAAATCAGCCATCAAGACTCTGTGTTTTCAATATATGCGTACATTGATAATTTGATATCATAAGGCCTCACATGATGTGATATACTTTCACCAAGCAACCATGGCTTCCCCCCCAATGAGTAGTCCCTTCGATAATAACCTGAGACATAAGATGTGGTATAGATCAAATTTTATAAAAGAATATTGGTTATGGAATCCCACTGACGAAAGAGGGGCAGTTGTTTCTTGATTGTCCCTTGAGGGGGCACATTGGATAGTGGTCTCTTTATCTCACTGCAAATTGCTATAAGATATGATTCGAAAGAGCTAAAGATTGATCCAAGAGATTATAGAAATTCCATAAGGTAAAAGGCTACTAAACAAGACTCCTAATTGGGAAGAAGGATTCCCTACTTTTGAGATGAGAAGCGATCCACGTGTCAAGTGAATAACCATAAAAGATTTACTACTAATTGTTGTTATAATATTATTATTATTAATGTGATCAGGAATTTGTCTTGGAAGACTATTAGAGAATAATAAATTAGAAGCCCACCGCACACCTAATCTTAGCATATATTCATGTGCTTTGCTCATTTTTCACTTTTTTTTTTTTTACTTTTTTTATTATATATTAAATTATTAGTCTAAATAAATTTATTTATATTAAATTGTCTAATAATATAAAATTGTGGACTAATATAAATAAATTAATGAATTTTAATTTAATAATATCAAAATTATGTCTTAATTTATAAAATTTAAATTTCAACTAAAATTAAATTAATAAAAAATTAAAAATACTGAGTTGAGATTAATATTTTTGACATTAAACTGATCAATAAACCGCTCAACTAATCGATTTCAATTTTGATTAGTCTGATCAAATTGATTAATATGATTGTTAATTTTTTTATTTAATTGATATACTAATTGATTTGATGCAATGTTTAATTTTCAGACATTAATTGAAACTGAACCTGCCTTGTAAGAGTTAGGTAAGAGATCAAGAAGTCATGTAGCATGACTAAGTTGTTATACGATAAGTTAACATTGATGACTAAACAAATTTTAATTCATAAGTTTTGCATGAAGCATATATCGATATATATTATTATATTATGATTAATGTATTTTAAATATTTAAATAATAATTTAATAATATCATTTAAAATAGTTTTTATTTTAATAAAATTATAATAATATAATAATTTCATATCCAAATATCATGATAAAATTTACCCAGGTATGTGCTTTAATCGAAATCAAATTACAAAAAAATTCCCAAAGAAATGAAATGAAATGTGAACAAGTGAAGCTTCCTAGTCAATACGGCGTGCTAGTTTTATCTCTTTTCTTTCTTACTCTATAAATACAAGTCACGACCCTTATTTCATATTAATCCAAGAAATAAAAATCCAATTAATAACACTTTCTATAATATTACATCAACCTCTGCCTCCGTTAGATTCCTTGTTTAGCTCTCTCTTGAAGCAAGGGATGGTTAACGCAGTGGGTTCCAGCACTACTACTGACAGTAATAACAAGAAGATGAAATGTGTGAGTGATGATGATGATGAGTGCAAGAAGGTCATCAAAGGCACTGTTGTGTTGATGAAGAAGAATGTTTTGGACTTCAATGACTTTCATGCCTCAGTTCTTGATCGAGTTCATGAGTTGCTTGGCCATGGAGTCTCCCTTCAACTCATTAGTGCTGTTCATAGTGACCCTGGTCAGTTTCTTTTCTTTTCTTTCTTTCTTTATTTTCTTTTCTGGTCAGTTTCTTTTCTTTTCTTTCTTTCTTTATTTTCTTTTCTTGACTAAGGGGAGATGGGATTCCAAATTTGACACCCACTTCTTGGATTAGAGGTTTTTCTTGGTTACGACCAAGAAGAAGAAAATAAACTAAACAGAAAGATAAAACCAGTTAGTTTAGTTCATGATCTGGCCAGTCTCTTGGTTTTAGCGGAAGGGGTGGGATAGTTGCTTGTTTTTTAATTTAACTGTTGTATATTTTACTTAATTTGACTGTTAGCAGAATCATGCCAAGACGTGCAAAAGTAATTAAAAAAGAAAAAGAAAGGAATATATGCCATAAACCTACAATCGATTATTTTTTTCAACTTTATATCCTTCTCTTTTAATGAAGAGTTCAACGATTTTCACCTTTTCTTCGTGCAAGACGTGAGAAATGAACCCATATGAACTTCACAGTCACTCATATAGTGATGATCTTTGTTTTTTTTTCATCGGAGGATTCACAAATACAGGCTGTGACGACAAGAAGTCACAGATTTTTCATTTATTTTTTTTAAAAAAAAATGAATGGAAAGGGGTTGGTTGAAGAATCTCCAATGACTTGGTTGCAGTTGTAGGTGTCATTATCAATAAATACTGAGTCAATGGCAGAAAGTTGTAGTTAGTGTGTTAAAGTATTTTTATCGAAAAACCTAATAGGTCAGCAACTTGTCTCACTTGAAGATTCTTAGTATTTGTTTATGGAATCATGTGTTAATTGAATTATCTTAGAAAGAAAGACTCTTAATTAATGATTGAAAATTTCTATTCTTGATTGATCATGATACATGAGCATAATTATGTCTTTTTTTATTAACCTGCAACTTAATCATAGACCTTATAATGTTTATATTGGTATGCCTTTGTAGAGAATGGTCTGCAAGGGAAAGTAGGAGAGCCTGCATTCTTGGAAGATTGGATTACTACAATTGCTCCCTTAACACCAGGGGATACCGCATTCAAAGTTATGTTTGATTGGGACGAAGAGATTGGAATTCCAGGAGCATTCATAATTAAAAACAATCATCATAGTGAATTTTACTTGAAAACTCTCACTCTTGAAGATGTTCCTTGCCAAGGTCGAATCCATTTTGTCTGCAACTCATGGGTTTACCCTGCCAAATGTTATGAAAAAGACCGAGTTTTCTTTGCTAACAAGGTAAGCAACGATCATAGTATTCTGATGATTCTCATTGTGATATTGGGAAAATGCTAAGCTGATGTTGATGAGTTTGCTATGATTGTATAGACATATCTGCCACATGAGACGCCAATGCCACTGTGCAAGTACAGAGAGGAAGAGTTGGTGAACTTGAGAGGAGATGGAAAAAGAGAGCTCCAAGAATGGGACCGTGTTTATGATTATGCTTGTTACAATGACTTGGCAGATCCTGACAAGGGTCCAAAATATGTCCGCCCGATCCTTGGAGGGTCTGCTGAGTACCCTTATCCTCGCAGGGGAAGAACAGGCCGGCCACCAGCAGAATCAGGTTATTATTTTCTGCTGTTGAGAATTTTCTTGTTAATAAGTTCTCAATGAAAATCAGATCTTCATACTGTTCTTTTTTTTTTTTTTTTTCTTTTGCTATTGTCATTTATGAGCAGATTCCAACTATGAAAGCAGGTTGCCTCTTCTCATGAGCTTAAACATATATGTTCCTAGAGATGAAAGATTCGGTCATTTGAAGATGTCTGACTTCCTTGCTTATGCACTGAAATCCATAGCTCAGTTTCTTAAACCTGAGCTAGAAGCTTTATTTGACAGCACACCTAATGAGTTCGACTCTTTTGATGATGTGTTAAAACTCTATGAGGGAGGGATTGAGCTGCCTGATGGTCCCTTACTAGATAATGTTAAGAAAAACATTCCTTTTGAGATGCTTAAGGAAATTTTCCGAACTGATGGCGAGAGGCTTTTTAAATTTCCAATGCCTCAAGTAATTAAAGGTATGACTGAGCATCTCCAACATTGGTGCTGCTATTGATATTTTTCAGAATTTATCTTCGTGCACTTTTCTTTTGCCATTTAACTGTGATGTTCAAATTATTGGAGCAGAGAATAATACTGCCTGGAGGACTGATGAAGAATTTGGTAGAGAAATGCTTGCCGGTATAAACCCTGTCATAATTCGTCATCTTGAGGTATACCAGAGCTATACTACTGTCCCTTATTGTTTGTCAAGGAGGTTGAGGAATACTGAAGTTATTTTGGAATGTCATAATGGATGTCAATTTCTTCTATCGTTCCATCCATTTTCAACAGACAGAGAAATGAGGTTGATTTTCTGCTTTGTTAATGTCTACTACTAAATTGGACTGCAGGAATTCCCTCCTAAAAGCAAGCTAAACAGCAAACTTTATGGTGATCAAAACAGTTCCATGACTGAAGAACACATAAAGAATAACCTTGATGGGCTGACCACAAAGAAGGTAATGTCCCTACATTTGTTTCTTGGAATATCAGAATCATTTTATGTTTTGTAGCATGAATCAGTTGAATTTATCAACTACCATTAACCAACATACAAAAGCGTTTTGGTTGATAGGCAATCGAGAACAACAGGCTATACATTTTAGATCATCACGACACAGTGATGCCATACCTCAGGCGGATAAATGCTACAAACACAAAGACATATGCGTCAAGAACCCTACTTTTCTTGAAAGGTGATGGGACTCTGAAGCCCCTTGCTATTGAATTAAGCTTGCCTCATCCTGAGGGAGATCAATTTGGAGCTGTTAGCAAAGTATGCACACCAGCTGAAGATGGTGTTGAAGGTTCCATTTGGCAGCTGGCTAAAGCTTATGTGGCTGTTGTTGACTCTGGTGTTCACCAGCTTATCAGCCACTGGTATGAACCTGACCTTTAAAAAAAAAGATTAGGAAATGATACTTAGTAAATCAACTGAGATTAGTTTCTGAATATTCATATTTTCTTTTCAGGCTGCACACTCATGCAACAATTGAGCCATTTGTGATTGCAACAAATAGACACCTAAGTGTGCTTCATCCAATCTACAAACTTCTGCACCCTCACTTCCGCGACACGATGAATCTAAATGCAGTTGCTAGGCAGATCCTTATTAATGCTGGTGGATTACTGGAGTTTACAGTTTTTCCAGCAAAGTATTCCATGGAAATGACATCAAAAGCTTACAAAAGCTGGAATTTTAGAGAGCAAGCACTTCCTGAAGATCTGAAGAAGAGGTAAATCTTAATCTACTGATATGTCATAAATTATGTCAATACATTCTGCTTCATTTCATTGACATCTACCTCTTTGCTGTATTCAGAGGAGTCGCAGTTGAGGATCCAGATTCCCCACATGGTATTCGTTTACTGATAAAAGACTATCCCTATGCTGTTGATGGGCTTGAGATATGGTCAGCAATCAAAGAATGGGTGAAAGACTATTGCTCCTTCTACTATGAGACAGATGACATGCTTAAAAAGGATCATGAACTTCAGTCATGGTGGAAAGAGCTGCGTGAGGTAGGCCATGGCGACAAGAAAGATAAGCCCTGGTGGCCTAAGATGCAAACAAGAGAAGAGCTAATAGAATCATGCACCATTATCATTTGGATTGCATCTGCTCTCCATGCAGCCGTAAACTTTGGCCAATACCCTTATGGAGGCTACCTTCCCAACCGTCCTAGCATAAGCCACAGGTTCCTGCCTGAAACAGGCACTCCTGAATACGAGGAGCTTGAGTCTAATCCCGATAAGGCCTTCTTCAGAACAATCACTGCCCAGCTGCAGACGGTTCTTGGCATTTCCCTTATAGAAATTCTGTCAAGGCATTCATCAGATGAAGTGTATCTTGGGCAGCGTGACACGCCCGAATGGACAACAGACGACAAACCGCTAGAAGCCTTCAAGAAATTCGGAGAGGAGCTGGCAAAAATTGAGGAGAGGATTATAAAAATGAACAAAGATGTGGAATTGAAGAATCGGGTTGGTCCAGTGTTGATGCCATACACATTGTTAGTTCCTAGCAGTGAAGTTGGACTGACTGGCAGGGGCATTCCCAACAGCGTTTCCATCTAAAACTTCTTTACAGGAATTTTCTGTTCTAGTTTAATATGAATGCTTTTGTTCTACTTTACGCATGTATCAGTAGATGCTCAATGCTCACGGGTAATAAACTTTATAATTGATTTATACTTTGTTGTTTGGTTATAATGGAATTAAAAGAAAAAAAATCTTGTGCATTTCTTTATAGAGAGAGATCCCTCCGTCTTTAAAGGCTTGTGTTTTCGAAGTTTG
Source organism: Omphalea diandra (assembly GCA_949677035.1). NCBI lineage: Eukaryota > Viridiplantae > Streptophyta > Magnoliopsida > Malpighiales > Euphorbiaceae > Omphalea > Omphalea diandra. The sequence continues at coordinate 20,535 of CATIWR010039990.1, read as the reverse complement.
ACAAGATCAGACGGGGCCTTTTTTTCCCCCTAATAACAATGATGCTATAAGTCCTTGATCATGTCCTTACAGGGTAATTGCTAGTTTTATTGTCAAGTGGACAAATTGTGTTTCTTTTAGCCGGAAGAGGAAAGCGGTTAGTAAGCCTTGTCTGCAGCACCCATGAGCTTATGGGAACGATACGGTCACGTCCACTACAATCAAGGCCATGGGAAATAAATACCATTTCAAGGCGAGAGGGAGGCCTAGAGACATGCATGATGAGAGGGTTTTTTTTTTTTTTTTTTTCAATTGAACCATTTTTAGAGCAATAATTTTGAGATGATAGAAATTTATCCTGGAATAGGGAGAATAAGAAACACTCTTCTTATATGGGGGAAAACTTATTGTAGGCAAAGGTACTCATCAGAGCGCCACTCTCAAGAAAGAACACAGCAGACCATTGCTTCTCTTCTCGTGTCAATGCCCCCTCACTCTCTACTCTAGTGAGTTCCAACCTTTCTTTCTTTCTAGAAAAGGAAATTTCTATTTCGTGTTTGGTTGACTAGAAAATGCGAGAAATGAAAAAAGATAAATTTTTTTGGACTAATGTTTTTGTGTTTGTTTCTGGAATCGAATTTTGAGACCCTTTTCTTATTTCTTCCTTTGGCTGATCATATGCAAGAAAAAAGAAAAGAAAGCATAGAGGGGGACGCTTTTGGGCTATGTTTGTGTTACGTGGTTTTTGGGAAGTCAAAATTTTCATTTTCTTTTGGAATGCTATGAATAATTATATGTGTAATTATGGTTCTTTTTCTGCTAAACTTCCTTCTATGTAAGGCATGAATTCTTATGTTCAAACTATGGGTCCTTCCTTGTGCAGCCCAGCCATGGCCCTCACTTCTTCAAGGTGTGCTTGTAACACTAAATGGTTGGTGCTTGATTTCGGTGGTAACTAGTAAGTTTTCTTTGTGTCTGAATATGCTAATGTTTACGATTTTCTTTTGATAGTTTCGATGTGACCAACCAAAATGTACAACAAGTTCACAATTCTTGAAGATACAATATCACTACAGCATGAACCTTTAGGTGTTCTTCCACATGCCTCAAGTTCAGCTACACACTTTGCATTGAGCCTCAAAATAAGCAGCTGAAAATGCCAGTGAGGTACAGAACTTGCTAATTGTGTTTGTAGCTGAATGAGTTGACGGGTCTTTATGCTTCATCATGACATACAAGAATACTTCAATTTAAACATGCATGGAATGGAACAAACGAACAAAAGATGAAGTTGATTGTTTTTTTTTTTGGGTTAAAAATATGATAGTTCTTATCTTGATATATGAAAACCTGTTGAATCAGTCATCTGACTCATAAATAGTCACTGAAGGTATAATTGTTTTTTTTAAAGTTATTTTTACTGATACGTAAGTCAAAGTCCTGTTGAATTAATGTTTGATAGACATTGTGACCATATTTGAACAGCCATATAATATTCCATATCAAAGCGGAAAAATCTTGGTAGGTATGCGTAGATGTCAGGTTGTTTGAGTAATTAGAGAGTTAGTGTTTAGCTATTTTTCACCCAATACCCATAAGTCTGAAATTTACCCTCAATTATATTCCTGTCATTTATATTTTTTGAAGTCATCATATCTAGGTAGGGCCTCAAAAACTGCCAAGTTGTCAAGGGAGATCCCATAACTTGCATTGTATGCAGCATATAGACTTCTTAGTTCATCTTTTGCTAAACTAGTTTCACTTTAGAGCCCAAATGGAGGGGGTGAAAAGTGAGAAGATTCATATCATATTTTACTTCATCTCTTTCTTTTTAGTTTCACAATCTGTAAGTGCTCCTGGCACTTCCAGTGACCATAGATGCCTTCCTGACCAAAGTTTTTATTTACGACAATTCCAACAGGAATTCACAAGAAACCTTGGTTTCTCATACTCTAATGCTTCTTATCCAAAGATGAATTCTTGGAAGGCTGGTACTGATTGCTGTTCCTGGGATGGTGTGACATGTAACAGAGAAACTGGTGAAGTTATTGGCCTAGACCTCAGTAGCAGTGGGCTTCAATGGCCTATCCTTTCTAACAGCAGCCTCTTCAACTGGGAGCGCCTGGAAAAGCTTAACCTTGCTTTCAACAACTTCAGTTTCTCTTCCATTCTGTCAAATTTCTGTCAGTTTACCAAATTAACATATCTCAATCTCTCTAATTCCATGATGTCTGGCCAAATCCCCTTAGAGTTTTCCCAGTTAACCAGGTTGATTTCACTCGATATTTCTTTAAATGGGGAATTATATGGGGAGTTTCCAGCTAATGTCTTTTTGCTACCGAACATAGAGGTCATCAATTTTTTGAGGAAATTCACTGCTTGCTGGATCACTGCCTGAATTTCATTATGGTAATTCCTTGAAGTCATTGGACCTCTCCTCAACAGGTTTTTCAGGGGAACTGTCATATTCGATTGGCAGTCTATGCTACTTGAATACATTGCATTTTGGTGGCTGCAAGTTCTCAGGTACCGTTCCATTTTCACTAGGGAATCTTTCTGAGCTCACTGAACTTGACCTGTCATTTAATAGCTTCACTGGTCAACTTCCATCTTCGTTGGGTGACCTTGCAAAGCTTACTTCTCTTGAACTGCACTACAACCATTTAATTGGTGACATACCCTCTTCACATGGAAACCTCACACTGTTGACATTGTTGGATCTCACATCTAACAGTTTCAGGGGTCAACTTCCATCTTCATTAGGTAACCTTGCATGTCTTACTTCTTTTTCCTTTTGTGAAAACCATCTAATAACTGGTGAAATACCATCTTCTCTTGGAAATCTCACAAAATTGACATCCTTGTTGATTATAGCTACTGGTTTAGGTGGTGGAATTCCATCTTCATTGGCTATACTCAACCAGCTAAATAAGTTGTTTCTTGTTAACAACAATTTCCATGGCCATGTTCCAGTTTCATTCGCAAATCTCAGCCAACTTTTATACATGAATCTATCTTTTAATCAGATAACTAGTTCAATCGCATCTGACTTGAGTAGAATTTCCAATTTATCACTTACCAGAGTAATTCCTTCATCCTTGTTTGGGATGCCGGCACTGAATACTCTACTGCTGCAAATAAATCAACTGACCACCCTTTCAGACTTCCAAAATGTAACTTCTTCTCCTTTGGAGTATCTAAACCTACTTGAGAACTCTTTGACCTTGCCAATTCCTAGAACCATGTCAAAATTAGTCAATTTGGACACTCTTGCCCTCTCTTCAAATAACACTCCATGCATACTGGAGCTGACATTTTCTTTCAGTTCAAGCACCTGCAGTCCCTTTCTATTTCAGGTTTTAGTTTGTTAGTTGCAGAAGCAGGTATGGCTTTTATTCTTGCAACCTTGGCAAATTCCTGGATTTCCTGATAAGCCAAAATGAATTAGAGTCATTGGACCTTTCTGATAACAGTATTGAAGGCCAGGTACCAAAATGGCTGTGGAACATAGGGACAGAGACTCTAAATTGGTTAAACCTTTAACTTTCTTAGCAGTTTGGAAGAGCCGCCTGCCTATTTTTCCGTGGAAAAAGATAAACTTCTTTGATCTGCACTCCAACAGATTTCAAGGTTCTCTTCCTATTCCACCATTATTTTGCCTTAGACAATCAGTTCTCTGGAGAACTCCCAATTACAATTTGTCAATTGAGTTTTATGGTCCTCGATCTGTCAAATAACAAATTGAATGGCCTAATTCCACCGTGTTTGGGCAACTTCAGCATCTCTCTCGAAGTATTGAATTTGCAAGGCAACAACTTTTATGGACTCCTGCCTGAAGCATTCACCAGTACATATTTGAGGGCGGTTGACTTGAGTCATAATCAGCTAGAAGGCAAGTTACCCCCATCTCTGGCTAACTCTCAATGTCTAGAGGTTTTGAACCTCGGGAACAACCAAATAAATGACACTTTCCCCTTGTGGTTGGAAGGAAACTTTGCCAGTCTTGCAAATTCTTGTCCTTCGGTCCAACAACTTTTATGGTCCCATTATGCTCTCTGACAACAGTTCTAGCTTCCCTAAGCTCCGCATCCTGGATGTGTCTCATAACAAGATTACTGGTGAGTTGCGATAAGATTACTTCACAAACTAGAAAGCAATGGTAATCCAGCGGGACAACTATAGAGTGCAGCGTGCATACATTGGAGAGGCCGCAGAATATTACTATGACTCCCTAACGATAATGAATAAGGGTGAAGAAATGGGCGTGGTGCGGATCCTAGCCATCTTCACATCCATTGATCTCTCAAACAATGCATTCCAGGGGGAAATTCCTGATTCTATAGGCAAGTTGAAGGAACTAGTTGTGCTCAACCTGCCAAGTAACGCTTTCACAGGCCACATTCCTCCATCCTTGAGAAACCTGACAGAGCTCGAGTCCTGAGATCTCTCTCGAATCAGGAGTGATCCCTCAACAGCTAGGAGGTCTCACATTTCTGGAATATGTAGACCCATCACAAAATCAACTTGTAGGTCCAATACCACAAGGTGCGCAATTCGAAACCTTTCCAGTGTCATCTTTTCAAGGAAACTCAGAATTATGTGGACTTCCATTGCCAAAGAAATGTGGTGATACTGATGCAGAACAACCGCCTTTGACATCTAAGCAGAACCAGGAAGAGGAGTCCATAGGAAAGATTTATCTGAAAGCGACAGCATTGGGGCATGGTGGGGACTTATTAGTGGAGTAATTACTGGGCGCATAGTAACCTCCAAGTTAGGATGGTTTGGGAAGCATGGCAGAAGAAGGAGACGCAGGAATTGAGGACCAAATGAAGAAGTGTTTGTTAATTGTGTCAAGTTAAGTGAGCTTCTCCTCTAATACAAAAAATACAATAAAAGCATTTTTGGTATTTTCATTTTCAGATGTAATGTAAATGAGAAAAAAATTAAAAATTATTTATTTATCTAAATTAAATGATATACATTTTTAAAATAATTTAAATTTAATTCATTTAAGAATTATCTATTTTAATATTTTATATATAAATATAATATAATATAAAAAAAAGATAAAAATTTCTTACATGCTAATTTTATAAAATTTTTACAGTTAGTGCAAACTGTTAATTTTCTAACTCAAATTATATGGCTTATGCCCCTGAGTCCATCCGGACGCAGATCCTAATGTGACGTAATTTTTGAAACGACATAAACTTCTTCAATGCAAAATTTTGTCCTTCACCACGAAAGTGGACCGTTATTATAGACAAACGACATGCCGTTCCTAAATCATAGAGTGCGCGAGAAGCTCGTCAGTTCTCCATTCCAAATCCAGGGCGCCAAATAAACAGAAGATAAATATCCTAATTTCTCATGCGCAATTGAGGGGAAAATCGATGGCGAATTCGAAAATTTTCAGCATCCGAATCGTATCGATCGATTACTACATGGCACCGCCGATCCCTAACTTTGACATTTGTTACAGTAGCTTTCAAGGTTTGAAACGAACTTCGGTTTTATGCCTTAAGGAATTAATAATAAACTTTTCTTTCGAAAGTAGTTTTCCCCTCTTTTCTAGAGAAATAAACAGAAATGTCTCGGGTTATCGCGATTATTTTTTGCTCATACATTATACGTTTGTTGAACCCGATACACTTGCTCATTTGCAGGTGGGAAGGTGAACGAGGTTCCTGTTATTAGGGTTTATGGCTCAACGCCTGGCGGTCAAAAGACTTGCTTGCATGTCCATGGGGTAAGATTATTGTCATTATTATTATTACTCTACTCTGTTAAGTGTAATTTGTTTTTTACTTCGTAGAATTACCTTGAGATTTAAAATTTCTTCCTTTATGTCTAGATCAAAAGATAATAAACACTTGTTATAATAAAGAAATGGGCTTGATTGTTTAGTTTTGATATGGGTGGCACTCTTGATTTTTTCTTTCAGTTATAAAAAATTTGTGTTTTAGCTAAGCTGTCTATGCTGGCTCTTGTAGGCATTTCCCTATTTATATGTCCCATGTTCAGATATACCGCTTCATCTGGATCAAGAAGGTATGGTCTTCCTAGGAATGGGTTTTACTCTTTGTTGTGCGTTAAAAATAGGACTTACTTCAGTGCACAAGTGATGCTTGAAATTTTGTATTTTTTTTCCGATTTAGTGTGTTGAATTACGCAGATGATTCATACTCAAATGTAATTTCCCTTGCCCTTGAGAAAGCCTTGAAAGTATGTTTCGTTAACTCTACTCCGAGTTGCTTTTTATTTTAGTTTTTGGTCGTTTTCTGTTACATTGCTAATGTTTAGTATGTAACATGAGAGTACTCTGGATTAAACTCACAGCTTCAAGGTAATGCTGGTTCAAAAAGGCAGCATGTGCATGGCTCTAATCTTGTGCGAGCAAGGAAGTTTTATGGTTACCATTCATCAGAAGAGTTGTTTGTCAAAATATTCTTGTATCCATATTGTTGGTATTCTATTTGGTATTGTCTCGCAGTTTTTCTCTTTTGTTGTACTTTAGGAGTTACACTATTTAAAACCTTGACAAAATTTTAGCTATTATCCACATGACGTCTCTCGTGCTGCCAATCTTCTTCTGGTACTATTGTTGAACCTTCCTTTGGCGCTGAGTTGTAGTGGAATTCTTTTTCATTTGCAGTCTTATGATTATTTTACCGTGCTACCCCTATTTTCCAGGGAAGGGCAGTTCTTGATAAAAGTTTGCAACCTCATGAATCTCATATACCTTTCATTCTCCAGTTTCTGGTAAATGAAATTTTATATCAGATTATTGAATGAAACTCCTTTTATCGTGATAATTGCACCAGACTAGATATCCATGAATTTAGAACTAATTAAAATTGATGTTATTATAAAGATTGCTGTATCATAGGATCTAGTTTATTTGTCATTTCGTATACTCAATAGTGTAATTTTCTCTTGGTTTGTCTGCTTTCATGTCTGTCTTTATTGCCCCTGATTTTTTTGGTCCTAGCCAGCCAGTGGGATGAACTGCTGAACAATTATCAGATAGGTTTATCAAGTGACATGCTTGAACCTTTTTTTTTTTTTCCTTAATATCATGATAAGGTGGTATCCTGAGCCATTGTTGGTACTTTTTATGAAGTCACCCTAGTCTTGTAAAAGGCAAGCCATCTGTCGTCCACCTCCTTATTGTAGTCCAAGTTATTCATATTGGGACTGGGAGATTTACAAGCATCCTTTTGGCCTGGCTAAGAAACCAAATCCTTTTTAGCTGTCAATTTTCTGATCTCCATCTGATCCTGGCAAATTTCGTATGAGTTGCTGCTAATTGTGTTATGACATGGGCAAGAACTTTCAAATTCCTGCTAGCTCCATCTAAATGTCAGTATAAGGAACTTGATTTCATGTTCAGTAATATTGCTGTTTTCCACCGACTAGTTTTATATGCACTGTTTTTGGAAAACATAGTTACGCATTTATTTCATTTTATTAATTGTCCTCGCTTATGTGTGTGTATAAAAATTTTATTGCATGTGCAAAATAATGTATCTGGGGCATTGTTAGACATTATTATGCTTTCAATTGCCTCATTTTTTAGAGTCTTCTGTGGGTTTGTTAAGCTTCTTATTTTTACAGATTGACTATAACTTGTATGGAATGGGTCATGTTCATTTATCAAAGATGAAGTTCCGTCATCCAGTACCTGATGTGTGTAAACAGAGAAATTTTAATTGCAATAGGCATCAAGAACCGGAGATGGAAAATTCCACTTGCATGTCTGCTGATTTTCAGGTCATCTTAGTGTCTTTTTTCATACCAGATGCTTCTAAGGTCTCTGCATATGCATACTGGTTATTTTCTGTGAGAAATTTTTATCATATGGTGCATAATTTTTATTAGGCAGGGATGAGTGGTGGTGAATCTTTAGGTTCTCCACATTGGATATCATCTACTATTCCAGGAGACTGGATGTGGCAATTTCCCAGTGAATTTGAGGTATCATCAGATCAAGGCATTTACCACGTTAAACGTCAAAGTGTTTGTGAACTGGAGGGAGATGCTACTGTAGATGGTATGTTTTGTGGGCATGCCACAACTTATTTTATTCAAAATTTTATTGCCAAAATTGTTAACCATTTCCTTTGTGCTCTGCAGAGATTCTGAATCAGCAATTTAAAATATTTACATCGCTTTCGCAAACTTGTTCAGATGTGAAAATGGTGCAATCACTAATACCAATTTGGGAGGTTTGCCCACTTTCTGTAATGCTACTGTGCTGTATGTACTTTCCTATTGGCTGGCTTTCGTGTTGTTAAATTTTTCCTTCTGGTGTGGTGGCACAGGAAGAGTATCAAAGAACTGGAGTGCATGAGGCAGCAATGCCACCCGATCCTGGAAAACCACTCGCTGAGGATGGCTTGAAAACTATGTGTCATGGTCTTGAGTTTGACACAAAATTTTCAGAGTTTTGTAGTAAATATGAAGATGACTTACCTTCACTTGGGAATAATGTAAAATTGCAGCAACCATTGACATCTTCAACTGATATAGAAAATTTGCTTGAACATGGAAATATCAATTCTGATAGTACTAATGAAGAGCCTCTTAAGTGTTCTACAAAAAAGGACATTGTTGGGTCTTCATCAATAGCGAGTTTTGTGCGTGAAGATGAGTTGGACGTAACACCCATACGAAGGAAGAATGAACATTTGGAATTATTGTCTGTCATTGACATCCATTCTTCTGAAACAATTGGAACATTGGACCAAAAGGTAGTTCTCATGATTAACATTTCATTTTTTCTAAGTATATTTGCATTGTACGCAATCTTGCTCATGCATGTAAAAATGAGTGAGAAGAAGTTTTCAGTTTTTTATTTTGGCTGCACAGATTGCATTTCTTAAGGTGTTTCAAAAATTTGTTTGTTTTTAGACTGCTGATACAGAAGCTTTGGGCCTCTTAAGGTGGCTTGCCACTTCTCAGGCTGCTGAAGATATAAACTCTGATGATGAACTTGTTTGTGAGACCATTTTAAGTCCACTATTGCCTGCAACGACAATTGATAAAGTGCTGGAGAAAGCTAATATGGATTATGAGAGTGAGTCCCAAAAGGAGTGTCAGGACATTCTTGATTCAATTGAGGATTTAATTGACTTGGAGGGTTTGAAGGGGAAAGATTTTTGTTCTATTGGTTGTGATCAAACCTCATCAGAGATTCCTCATGTTGATGGTTTACTATCATCTACTTCCAGATCTCCTGGAAGGTCATCAAAGATAGAAACTAAAGGCGATTCTAAAAGTTGTTTTCAAAACCAATTATTGCAGACTACGCTTCCTAATAAGCTCAAAAGGAAGAAATCTTTGTGGGGCTCTTTACCCTTCTCCATGACCCAAAAGAGGAATGATGATTTAGAAGCTACTCAATCTGACATAGCTGATGCATGTGTTAGTGAAGATAAAAGTTGTGTTGATAAAGCCATGGCTGGAAAGGAAGGGGGAGAAAATTCTGATGTCCTAATAAAAAATCCGGATACAGATGTTTGTGACGTAGGTGACTTAATTAGATGCTCTGTCCGGGACTTGATGAGAAGAAAGCGACGCCACCGAATTGCTCATCAGGATTGTGGAATTCTTAAGGTTAGAAAAGTGCAGTCAGGAGGAGAACACGAACAAGATAATATTCTCTTACCAAATCGATTAGAGTTGCATGCACTAAATGAAGATGAGCATGAAAATAAACCTCTCGAGTCTATTAACTTGAGGCCTTCAGCTGCTAACAAACGATCAGAACTTTCTGAGGTTCATGATTTTAAATATGTTCAGCCTGGTTATGACACTTATAAGGTAGAACCCTATTTGTCAAGAAGTGATAGTCCATTGCCAGTTAGAACTTGTCCTTCTTCAGTGGATACAATGAAGACAGAACTGCAGTGGCCTTATAAGTCCAACAAACAAGAGTCTGTAATTGCCATGGGCCATAGTGAAACTAATAATGGTAAAGAGTTTGATGGCAAAGGTTTGACCTTTAAAGAAGGCATAACTTCTAATCTCTACAATGCTAAATCTGATTCATTATCTGACAATTTGTTGTGTAAAGATGTAAATTTGGTTGATAAGAGATCAGAGCAAAAAGAGGCTACTGGTTCATACAGTTTCTCAGCTTCTCTTATTGAGAATCAGATGTTTGCAAGAGATAATTATGAGCCAAAAAATTGTCACCAAGGAAACATTTTGATGGAAAAATTTCATGAAATTCCTAATGGAAATCCTATGGGCATGTGTATGTCAGTTGACACCACATTTTTGCAGAGTGACAATTGCTGTGCTACTAAACATGGAGGAGATTCTGGTTTCTCTGTATTTGACAGCTCCATATCCATGGATGTTAGCATGGAAGGAGCACATGGAAGCTTAATAGGCATGACATTCAACAAGAAGCCACCCATCATAGACTGGAAAGGAGGAACATCTGAAAATGCTTCGTTTTCACCTGTTCTTTCTTGTCCCACTTCTCTGGTTAACAAGGACTTTAAACATGGAACTTCAGGTTGTATTTTCTATTTCCTTTGTCATATTTACCCTTATCCCCTCCCCTCTTCTTCTTTGAAACAGATTTCGTTAAAACTAATTGTGCTTGTTTTCTGTTTAGAACTGAGTTTTTGAACAAGCTTAGAATTCTATATAACCTATGGCCTTTTTGGTGTGGTTTTCCGTTTTTGTTGCCAAAATTTGAAAATTAAAATCATTCCTAAATATATATTTTTAATAGATTTCTTTAAAAAAGACAAAACAGGCTGCCAATACCTGTGAAAACCATAAAAAGTGGTCTTTGCTGGTTTCTGCAACTGGTTTTCTAAGAAACATTTTTTCAGTTTTGTAAAACAGAAACTAAAAACCATGAGACAGAAAGGATACTCAACAGCCCTTTAGTTCTTCTGGTTTTGATGATCCTATCTTTTTATATGAGTGTTCTATGTCTTTCGTGTTTGACTGCTACTATGTTGTCATGCCACTGACTAACCGCCTGTCTTTTCCCTCAATCACTCAATAATCTCTAGGGAATGCATTGGATGAACTTCTACCATTTTTTGAAGGGGACTGTCAAGAGAAGAAAGTAGCTTGGAACAATTTTCCTTCAAATGGTGACTCAAATGTTCAGCAAGAAGCTATCTTGGGTGTCCCAGCTCACTATCAGAACGATGGATCACTCTTGTACCTTTTGACATCTGTCTGTTCACCCCCTTCTGCAGATTGTGTGTATAGGTGGTTAGCATGTGTTGATGAGGGTATGAACTAGAATTTGCAAATCAAAGGTTAAAGTACATTCAAATGACTTTTGGATTTCACATCTAAAACTTTTAGTTTTGGATTTCCAGATACTCGTGGAGAGAGCAATGTATTTTCAGCAGAGCATTTGTCCATTAAAGGTAAATTATTCAGATGCTATTTATAGGACCCAACCCACAAGTTTTAGAATCTTACTAACTGCACTACTTTCTACAGGCTCTCCTGAGATAGGTTCACAAGGTTCTTCACCTTTTTATGGTGAGAAGTTTTCAATGGAATTGGGTTCTGTATCTCATTTGATGCCTATACAGGATGAAGCACAGCAAAAAATACATCAGGATGTAAATTCAGAATTTCATCCTAGTAATGGTGAGGTTCAAAAGCCATTACATGGTGAAGAAAACAATGCAAAACTGTTTGCATCAACTGATTGCTCTGTAGATTTATCTCAAATTTCGGGCCCAAATGGGAGATCAAGCTCTACTCCCCTCAATCAAATTGGATTTCGTGATCCTGCTAGCATTGGTGCTGGGCAGCAACTAACTTTGTTAAGCATAGAGGTACATATAACCCAACAAGAGTAAGGTTTGAGTTCTCTACATTTTTCGCTCGTATCGGTATTGACATTTCCATCAATCGTTGGTTGAATATGAATGTGTGGACAACTTCAGCCTTGGTAATCTAATACTTTGGTTAGTAAAAAGATTATTGACAACTGAAATGTAACTTATACTGACAGGTTCAAGCTGAATCTAGAGGAGATCTCAGACCAGACCCTCGGTTTGACGCCATCAATGTTGTGGCTCTGGCTTTTCAGAACGATGATGATCCCGCTATTGAAGTTTATGTGCTTTTGCATAGTACTACTGAGTCTTATCAGAGGTGTGTGCATTATAACTCTGAACTGATATTTTTCGTACTTCTGTGGATTGGTTTTCCAAATTGTGTATGAATTCCCATCCATATACACATTGTTGCAATTTTTAATTTTGGAGAGAATCTTTCTTCTAGTCTGGTAAATTATATTTGCTGCGGTTCATGGGTTATGCGATCTTACAAATTCTTATCCAGCAAATAATTTTTGATCTTCTTATCTTAATTTGTTTGACAGGAGTTCTGATGGAATATTGGTACATAAATTGCTTTATTTCTCCGATGAGAAGCACCTATTTAACCATTTTGTAAAGATTATTGGTTCATTTGATCCAGATATTTTAATGGGTTGGGATATTCAAGGTAGTTCCCTTGGTTTTTTGGCTGAGAGGGCTGCATATCTTGGTATGGGCTTACTTAATACCATTTCTCGGATACCATCAGCAGCCAATGTAGGGACTAAAGCATCAGAAACTTCTGATGAGGGAGTACTAGATACTGTGCTGCATGAATCATTAATTACAGATTCTGATTTAGTAGAACAGGCACTGATTGAAGATGAATGGGGCCGAACTCATGCCAGTGGTCTCCATGCTGATGGCAGAATTGTCCTTAACATATGGAGAATTATGCGTGCTGAAGTTAAGCTTAACATATACACAGTTGAAGCTGTCAGTGAAGCTGTGCTGAGACGAAAAATTCCATCAATCCCATACAGAGTATTGACAAAATGGTATTCAAGCGGTCCTGGACGAGCAAGATATAGATGTATTGAGTATGTTATACAGAGAGCAAAACTGAATTTTGAGATAATGAATCAACTTGATATGGTAAGACATTAAAGATTTCAGAATTATTTAGATGTTTGCCTTTTCAGGGTTTACTGACCTCTTTCCTTTTTAACTCTTAAATTACATGATGTATTGAGTGATATATGTGGCCGTAAATTAGTTAAAATTACCTTTTAATGCATTCAAAAGTTTAATAGTTTAGTTTTACATGGGGTATATCATCTTTTATTCTCCCCTGGCTTTTGCTTTTGCTATCCTGGTCGATCTCAGGATTTGACTAAATGTAGGCTAGGTTGGCCATTTTCTGTGCTTAATTCGAATCAGAAAAGGGTTTCTTTGTATATTTCAATCTTCTATACAGGCTGTGCCCTATACTCCTCTTTTTCCTTTTCTGGTGTGGTTTCTATTGTAATAGCTGGGTTTTCAATGGAAGTACTTGTTGACCACGACTTTTTCACTATTTACTTTTTTCTACAAGGATTATTCATCTAAATCCTTCAAGAATGTTTACAACTCTCCCCCCCCCCCTCCCCCCTACAAAAAAAGGAGGTCTGTTTGTTTCTTAGTCTCCTGTAGCTGGTCTTGATCTTGGTGCAACTGGTTTTGCAGATAAATCGAACTTCAGAGCTTGCTCGTGTATTTGGCATTGACTTTTTTTCTGTTCTCTCAAGAGGTTCACAATACCGTGTTGAATCTATGTTTCTTAGACTGGCACATACTCAGAACTATCTTGCCATTTCTCCTGGGAATCAGCAGGTTATTGCTGAATAAATTTTTATATTTTACCATAATTTCCTGATGAGCGATGAGTGATGTGATGTTATATTACTTTGATTTCTTGTTATTTGTAGTTGAACATGCATTTGTGGATCTTTCAGCAATTATTCTGTTCAACTGCAGGCTTAACTGACACTTTTTGCTGGAAATAATCCATCTCAGCATTCTAGATTCATAACTTGGTAACTTAGCCGCCTTTACCATTTTCTAATGATCCATTGCAAGATCTTCTGGTTAATGTTGCCATCTGTTTTTATGGCTGATGTCATCTAGTAGTTTGGAAAATGCTAGTTTTATATGTTACAAACTTATTGGCTGTTGTCATTAAAGATATTTTTCTGTTAGTTGAAACCCAATGGATCTTGGGTGGGAACATTACTGGGATGAAGTGTTGTCTCAAATTAGCTTTTGTACTTGATGTTTCTTTATTAAGTCAACTAATTATAATTTAGTTTAAGTTAGCCCACTGTTACATTGCTTCCCTTATTAAACTCCATATTTCTTGTCATTTCTGTGCTGCTTTTTACTTCCCTATAGTGTGGGATGTAGTTCCTGCTTTTATTTCTTTTGGCCATATTTGATTTTTGTACCATGCCTGTTTTAATACTGACTCTACCTTGTGTTTATGTCTGTAGGTTGCTTCTCAACCTGCAATGGAGTGTTTACCTCTAGTAATGGAGCCAGAATCTGGTTTTTATGCTGATCCAGTTGTTGTCTTGGATTTCCAGTCTCTTTATCCATCAATGATAATTGCATACAACCTTTGCTTTTGCACATGTCTCGGAAGTGTTACAAGTTCAAAGGCAAATAAATTAGGGGTCACTTCCTTTTCACCAGATTCACATGTTCTGAGGGATTTGAAAGATCAATTACTACTTGCTCCAAATGGAGTTATGTATGTGCCTTCAAAGGTAATTCATTTAGTTGCTCTTTGTTTATACTATAAGATTGGTCTTTAGGTGCCTGTTGCATATTTAGTTGTTTTCAAAATGCTTCGTGTGGAACTACTTTGAGACATGATTATTGTTGATCAAGCTCGATAGAATATATGGCAGACTGAACTGTTTTGGTACTGATTTTTTGTCCAGTGCAAGAAGAGAACCCTCTCCTATTTAAATTCTTTGGTATTTCCTTTCCAGAGAAATTGCTTATAACCTTCCATTTATAGATTATTATAGCATGATATTTGTTGCTTACTTGTGTCATGCCCTAAGTTTATGTACAACCAGAAATTTTTCTGTCAATTTCATGTTTTCTTTTTATTTTTGATGCCAAAACAGTTGATATCTGATAGGAAAAAATAGATTGATACTGGTTGTGTAGTTTAAGCATGACTCTCTAGTGATCCATATAGTTATTTTCTGTTCTGCAATAATGCTGTTGTTTATAACTTAAAAAGTTTTCCATGAGCCGTGCCTGTTCCTCCATAAAAGAAAGGGAGAGAAAAGAGGTAAAGTCATCATTTCCTTCCTCAAAAAAAAAAAAAAAAAAACCCATATCATTTCCTTTCACTTGCAGGTTCGTAAAGGCGTATTGCCCCGGTTATTGGAAGAAATATTATCAACCAGAATAATGGTGAAACGAGCAATGAAGAAGTTAGCTCCCGCACAGCAAGTTCTTCATAGGGTATGGCTTTACTAGAAAAACTCAAATTGGTCATTCAGTATGCTCTGAGGTATAAGCTGCTAGAGTAATGTATGCTTGATTTAGATGGTTTTGCTGCTTCTCTCCTGGATTTAAATTTAAAAATTTTTTAACCTATCCCTGAATGAAAATAAACTGGAAGTTGCAATACATAAAGTCTAAAGCATCCTATTTGTTTTAAATTGTTTTGCTTGTTATCTTCCCATGACATCCATGTCTACTTCTGTATTCCAGGTGTAAATATATATGTTCTCTTGCAGGAGCAAGTAAATATCTTTTGAGTGCATCTGTATGTAGACATATTATGATAGCTTCAAGACATAAATGCAAAATAGATCATGCTGCTTAAATAAATTGAGATATACAGAACTGCCTCAATGGTTGTACTGTGGACTATGTTGGTCAACTATGCATGGATTTTGATAGTTTAATCCAGTAACTTTCATATTCTTTCAGATACTTAATGCAAGACAGCTTGCTTTGAAGCTGATAGCAAATGTAACCTATGGTTATACAGCTGCTGGATTTAGTGGTCGCATGCCATGTGCAGAGCTTGCTGACAGTATTGTCCAATGTGGCCGTAGCACACTGGAAAAGGCTATTTCTTTGGTAAACGCAAACGATAGGTGGAATGCTAGAGTTATATACGGTGATACTGACAGGTAAACAACTCTAGTTACCATGTTAGGGATAAAATCTGTGGTGCTAATCTGAATAAGTTCATAAGGTGCAAAATGTGGAGGATTTACGATGCCTGACCTTTATTTCTGTTATCAAATATTGCACTGTAGTAGTGTTAAATTGTGACGACCACTCTTTTATTCTTTTTGCAGCTCACTTCCTTAAATTTTTTATTTATTTTATTTTAGCTTCAACCTGAATCATAGATGTTGGTCATTTTAGGTGACTGTAAAGTTAAAGTTTGTTCACTAATCACTAGAAATTTTCTTCAACATTTATGTGACACATGCAAGTTTTCTCACACAAGCACATTATTGTAGTGGGATTACTGGTCAGTTATGCCAACTTTTCTGAGAACATTATGCGAACATATTGTTCATTTGGTCTTACACCTTTGGGCTTTGTTATGTGCAGCATATTTGTTCTCCTCAAGGGACGTACTGTTAAAGAATCTTTTCAAATTGGGCATGAGATAGCTTCTGCTGTAACTGCCATGAATCCAGATCCAGTCACATTGAAATTGGAGAAAGTGTATAAGCCAAGTTTCCTTCTTACTAAGAAACGCTACGTTGGTTACAGCTATGAGACTGCTGACCAGATTGAACCTGTCTTTGATGCCAAAGGTATTGAGACTGTTCGCAGAGATACGTGCAGTGCAGTTGCCAAAATGATGGAGCAGACATTGAGACTCTTTTTTGAGCATCAGAACATCTCTGAGGTGGAAATATGTGCACTTTTATCTCTTTCTTTATCTGGTATTATAAAGTCTATGTTGAGAATTTATTTTGGAATTATTGACTTGTTTAGTGTCATGTATTATAAATATATCCTTTTTTAACCATGTATTAAACATATATTGATAGGGGGCCTTCTTGATACTTGTTCGCGATAGATTGTTCTTCACTAAGTGAATATTTCGTGTTTGTTTACAGATCAAAGGATATTTGCAGCGTCAATTTACACGCATTCTATCTGGCAGAGTGTCTCTTCAAGATTTTGTTTTTGCAAAAGAGGTTCGCTTGGGTACTTACAGTACAAGGGCATCTTCATCACTCCCACCAGCAGCAATTGTGGCTACTAAAGCAATGAGAGTAGATCCCCGGGCAGAACCACGCTATGCAGAGCGAGTGCCGTATGTTGTGATCCATGGGGAACCAGGGGCCCGTCTGGTTGATATGGTGGTGGATCCATTGGACCTTTTGGCTATTGATTCTCCTTACAGATTAAATGATATTTATTACATAAACAAACAGATAATCCCTGCATTACAGAGAGTTTTTGGACTTCTCGGTGCTGACTTAAACCAGTGGTTTTCAGAGATGCCTCGCCCAGGCAGGGATGCTTTTGCTAAGCGCCCACCATATGCTTCTAATGCTCAGCGGACCAGAATTGATTTTTACTATCTTTCAAAACATTGTGTGCTATGTGGTGAGTTGGTCCATGCATCAGCACATATATGCAACAAATGTTTGCAGAATGAAACTGCTGCCGTAACAGCTGTAATTGGAAGGACGTCAAAATTGGAGAGAGATATGCAACACCTTGTTGCTGTAAGTATATGGCTATCCTCTTTAGAATTTCAGTACAGTAGCTATATTTCCGTGGCATATGGTGACTGTATGTGTTATTTCCCAATGTTTTATGTTGCAGTAATTTTCTTGCACTGGTGCACGTATCTACAGGTCCTTTCTCAATTTGGATCAGTTATTTAGTAGATTCCTAGAATTTTTGAATCAGGAGATGCTAGAAATTATTAAAATTCTTTAAATACCCATTCAGTGCTTGCTGCATTCTCATTATATGAAAATAGTATTCAAATTATTGTAAATTTTCTTATATATGTTAGAATGAAAAATCATGATTGAATTGCTCCTCCATTCCCCCTCCCCCTCTCTCTTTTTAAAAAAAAAAAAAAAGGAAGAAGAAGAAATCATTAGTTTTTTCTCACTGCGTTAGTCAAAGGTTGTAACTCTCATGCAGATATGTCGACATTGTGGAGGTGGGGACTGGATCATGGAGACTGGAGTAAAGTGCACTTCGCTTGCTTGCTCAGTGTTCTATGAGAGGCGTAAAGTTCAGAAAGAACTACAATGTCTCTCTGCTGTTGCTGCAGATAAAGGTTTCTACCCGAAATGTATGGTTGAGTGGTTCTGAAAGTATCTTATACATCTCTTACATGAATATGGGATCTCCAGTTTAGAATTCTCAAGTTAAAATTATGAGTCTAATGAGTTAATGCTTTGCCTTTGAAACCCTCTTGGACAGTTGTATAGCTTCTGACGAACATTGCCCTTCAAAAATTGTCATATGACTGTATTTTGTGAATATTTAGATAATGAAATTGTAATCTATTATTTGTGTCTTGTGCATGTCATCAATAGTAGTTCACTTATCCTTTTTGGCTACTGTTTTCCAAGCAGCTAATTATCCTGTTGTAGATGAAACAACTGCAGCAGCAATTGGCACTCGATCATCATCTCCTAATTATTCACCTCTGAACTTGTTTATTGTCATGCTAAATGATTTAACACAATACCTAAAGGTTAAAGCTGATGTGTTTAACTAAAATAAAAGAAGTTATTAAAATTCATAGTCATGCAAATTGTTATACTGCCGTTGGGCTAAACTAAATAGCTCCAATGAGGCTCAGTCTGGTCAACTCAATAAATCCTTCTTTAATCTGCATATGGTCTAAAATCATATTTTAATGAGTTACTTTGCTCTTTAAGTAAACAATTGTTATAATGAATTGAGATTGATACATTTGAAATCGTTTCTTGAAAAACTAAAAACGCTTGAAAGGAGCATAACTATTTCTACTACTAAGTCAAATTTAGATACTTAAAATTATGTAGTAACAAACTCATCAAATTTTGAAGATTGTTTAGATTTAATTAATTCAGGCAATGATTTTAATGTTAGATGATGAGTTTAAAGGAATAATAGAATAATAAATATTCCTTTTTCTCAAAGGAGTCTAAAATTAGATATTCAGTACTTTGAGATGGATTATTTATCAAGACAATATCACATATGCTCATCAAATTTTCATTTGACAAGGTTATTGAAGGGTAATGTGTACCAGTCATTATTTTATCATATTCACTATTTAATTCAGTCATTGAATTTTAATTAATATTACAACTTAATTTAGTCAAGCTATCAAACTGTTGATATAGGAGACACTCTTTGTGATTTTGGATGAGTTTCTACCGAATACATACATTAAATATATTTATACTCTACTAATTTGGGTATGCTTACACCTTATTAAATTGCATGCATTACGACAAAAAGAAAGTATAAAGATTAATAACATAAGAAACATAATCTAATCATCTGCCAACTCTTTATCTTATATTAGGGTACCATAAATAAATTATTACCGTAGACTCTACTCCTTGAATACTTCAAAATTAGATTTGGAAACTTGGAACATGCAATCGAATCAACAAATTGTTCACGAATGGCCTGCTTCATTTGAGCTCAATATGAATTTATTCCCAAAATTCGTCAAACGTTAAGTCGACGGAAAATTAATCGAAGGGAAGCTCCACGGAAACTGCTGCTAGAAAGAGGAAAGTGGGCGCTACATTTTGACTTGGATCCTACGAATCTTTGGCATCCGTCCATGTCAAAGTCCAATCCTTATTTTATTTGTCAAAATATGCTGGTAGACTTTCATTTCTCTCTACCGACCATATTCTGGTAACAGTTGTATCTCCTGCAAATCTCTGCGCCATCTTTTGTTTACCATAACAAAGGAGTGAATCATTTTCTGTTCTCTTTTCAGGCTTCGCTCGTGACCAGTGATGATGAAATGTTTTGGGCTACAACAAGGATAGGGCAGTCAAATACAAGACACCATTCTTGATCAATGGAAGCAAGTTATTACAGAAGATGATTGCATTTTCTAATGGCAGGTGTAATCCTATCCGAAACTTCTCAGTCCAGGAGCTCGAGAAAGCTACTAACAACTATGACGATAAGCAGTCCTGAAACTTGATGGCTACTTCGAATTGTACATGGGTTTTCTCCGCGACCGCCCGGTAATTGTCGAGAAGTTGTTGGACTGCCACCGCAGGTACAATTTGATATTAATGAAATTGTATATGCTTCTGGTATGAGTGTCCAGAAAAATGTTCTCAAGTTGTTAGGTTGCTGCTTAGAAACTCATTGCCCCATTCTAGTTTTCGAGTCTGCAGAGGATAAAACTCTCGCTGATTGTATTATAGATCGCAATGATGCCAAGTTTCAGCCGTGCCATGGAAAATGAGGTTAAAGATAGTAGTAGACATAGCGAACGTGGTGGTTTATTTGCACACTGCATTTCCAAGCCCTGTTGTTCATAGAAATATCAAAGCCTCAAATATATTGCTGGATGAAAACTATGTTGCTAAGCTGTCTGATTTTTCCCTGTGTGTGTCAATTCCTGAAGGTAAGCCAAATGTAAAAGATATAGTAGCAGGAACAATAGGAGTCATTGCACCTGAGTCCTCGACCACAGGTTATTTCAATG
>CATIWR010039973.1:0-20535 GCA_949677035.1 Omphalea diandra | reverse complement strand
TATATATATATATATTCCAAATGTAGTGTATGCTTTGCAAAAAATTAAGGATGAGGTTGAATTCAGTTTAGACAAAAAGAAAAAATATATTACTCTAGATGAGTATTCTAGATAAGAGCTAAGTTGAGAAAATATAAGTTTTCAAGAGAAAAAACTATTTAATATTATGAATTTTATATTTTATTTATTTTATATATTTGATCATTACAAATTTATATTTTCATTAGGCTTAAAAAGATTTAAAAATATATTATTTTGTGCATTTAATTTATTATATAAGCAAGATTATTAATTTATCAAATTTTATCTAGGTTTTATAATGACTTTAAGGATCAAACTAATAACATAATTGAATTGTTTTCTCATAATGATGACATTCATGATAGGCAAGATGATTATAATTTATAGCAAATATAGCTCAATTTATACTTTAACTACTATGGATACATAATACCCATAGCTATATATTAATATTAGCTATAGTTTAATTCATGTAGCTAATAATGATATTTGAAATCTAGTATTGTCATGAACATATAAACTTTAAGGCCAAAAAGGAATCAATCAGCTATAGTATATTACAATATCTTAAACATTGTGGTTGATAGGCTACAAATTGCCATATGCAAATAACTTAATGCTTAAAAATTTTTAATATTGTTATGATATATTTAAGTCAAGCAGAAATGATACAACAAATTCATAATGTTGCATTCAATTTTGAGAAATTCAATTATAAAAATAGCCACAAAGCAATTTTCTTATGGCAAATATATATTTTAGTTGATACTTTAACTTTGAAGCAATTAGTCATAATTATTAAGTGCATATAATTATAGTGTCTATTATATACTATTGAAAAGTTTAGACAAAATTAGAATTATACAAAATAGAAAAATTAAAAACTAAACAATAATATAGCAAATTAGCTGAGAGAATCCTAAATTAAAATTAAGATTGTTGACTTCTTCATATTAATAATCACATTATCATTTGGCATGAGAGAAGGAAGAAGCCCATGATTATGTATTTGAGAGTTTATTAGTGTGTTCAAATAATTAAAATTAAATGGATGAAGACATGCATGGGGATTAAAGGTAACAAAGTTTTACCCAACATATTATTTAAGTCTAACTCATGTAAAATTTAAAATGATTTAAACTTAGATTAAGGGTGGGCAAATGACTGATTCAATTCAACACTAAATCAAATTGAAAAACCAAAAATTGAATTTTGACAAATACAAATTAAACTAAAATGAACTTTGTATAAGAATTGGATCAAACTAAGTCAATTTGGTTGGGTTTGATTTTAATTAATTTTTTTAAAAAATACTTTTAAAATATTTTCATATAAAAAATAAAATTTAGGTATTTATATTAATCATATTTATACATTGAACATATACATGAATATATTCTATATTTAAGTATAAAATTATATTTATATTATTTATATGAATGAAATTTTACTTAGTTATTTTAAATTTAAAAGTTTGATTTGATTCACTAATTAAACCATCAAAATCTACTAGAATTGAGATAATTAAAATTTTTTCAATAAAAAACAAATAGAATTGAATACAAAAATATGAAAAAAAATAAAAACAATTGATTCGATTAAAATTGAAATTTTCTCACCCTTTACTCAAATGGTTTGTAGATTTAATACTTAAATTTGACCTTTGACTCGATCATGTTGACTCAAATAAATATGTTCTACTATGGATGGAACTAACTTAGTGAAATATTTAATTTTTAAATAATTAATTAAAAAATAAAATTATAATTAGTGTAACTAAAAATTGACTCAATATTCATTCAATTTTTTGACTCAATATTCATTCTTTTTTTTTTTTTACACTTTAAATTAAGAGTAATCAATGTAAAATGCTTAAAACCATATAGATTAGGACAATTATTTAAAGAGATTCAAACTTAAATAATTTGAGCATACAATAATTCAATTTGTTTATTATCTCTACATGAACATAGATTTTATTAATACTGAAAACTAGATAAATATCATTGATTTTACATAGTAGATGAATTCCTTGATTGGAATGGTTTTTCACTATCTTGTTCACCGTGTTAGCATAAGCTAAAGTAATAAAACTTATAGTGTGAAATAACTAACTAAAGGACAAACATAAACAAAAAAAATATGATAATTTATGGTTTATATATTATATAAAAATATATATAAAACTCAAAACGATCAGCAATTTGTTATAGTGAGATTATGAATATAATGAATAAGTAAAAGATAATAGTTGCAACCTATAATATGAAATACATAAGTCTCCTAAACATAAACTCGCTCCATATAAAAAGAACTTTCATAACCAGTAGGCAAAAACCAATAAATCTTTAAAGGTCTAATAATTTAAATTCAAATTTTTGCATATTAGTACTATTATAGCCTTAGTTTTAAAAATTATTTAAAAAAAGGCAAAAATCATGAAATTGAGTGCAATATTAGTCTAGTCCATATATTTGTGGTGCTATTTTTTATGAAATTTATATTAGAAGATGGTGAAATTTATTTGGTATGCCTTTTATATTTATATATTTCACGATTTCGTCCAATACACTATTATTAATTTTGACCAAAATAGGATAATATTGCAATTAATTTTATGATTCTAGCATATTTTGACAATTTTAAAGATTAGTTCAAAATTGAACTAATAATTTTTAAAGTTTGAATTTAAATTACCATTAGTCTATCTTTAAAATTGATTCCTACAATTTTTAAAGTTTGAACTTAAATTACCATTAGTCTATCTTTAAAATTGATTCCTACTCATACAGAAAATATATATTTATTTTATAAGCTAACACTAAATACAAAGTTTCTACAAATTAAGAATGATAAACCAAATAAAAATTTCAAACGAACCCTAATAAATCTCCATCCTAAATCAAATTCTATCAAATATTGAATCATCTTTATTAATATTCTTCTTGAATATTCATGATCTTTGTCTTCAATAGTAATATCAAAATTTGAACTATTTTTTCTTATATAATTTTCTCCTCCCTAAACAAAATTTATCTCAGTTATCTCTTAGAAAATATAAGCTCTAATATTACATGTTAATATAAGTGAAAGTAGCAAAACTTAATCAATATAGTGATATGTACAAGGTTGATTTGGTTCCTTATTTGTATGGTTTAACACAAGTCCCAAAATCTATCAAGAATCAAGCAACAAGTTTTGATCCTCAAATCCCAACTGGCCCTTTAGAAAACTTGTTTCTAGCAAACTAAGTTATAAAGATTTAAAATGTGTTAATTCAAATCCTAAATTAACTAAGCCAATTTAAGATTAGAATCAATAAGTTTGTGAACTTATCAAGCCTTTTCTTAACAATCTCGCCAAGTCATTTCAAGAACTCAAGGCGAAAAATCAATCTCATAAAGTAATTAAGCCAACAGAAAAATATTCATTAACTTGTTCTTTGGCTGAATGGGGTGTTTAAATTGCATACAAGAAAAAAAAAACTCCTAACTAAACTATGAAGCATATTCGGCCAATAAGAGAAGAAAACTTCCCAATAAAACAATCTTGTTGAATCTTAAGGAATCTTGAGAATCTTAAAGAAAACATGTGTTGGCCAAAATCTACAAGTTTTTTCTTAGGACAAGCGTTGGAACATGTTTGGTAGTTAAGACAAGATAACCTTATTCACTTAGTTTAAGAGTATTTTTAGTATGTGATTTTGTACTTTCTTTTAAGTTGGATACTAGTTTTGAAAAATGTCCATTTTTATTATAATTTATATTATACTGAATTATTATTTGTCTTGAGCCTTATGATGTAATCCTATAATAGTGAACCATATAAATTATTGTGCTTTTTGTTCATGCTTATTCTTGATTTACTTTCTCTACATGATGCAAGCATGGATGGCAAGCCCAAGGATTCACTCCAACTTCAAGGCTCAATCGCTAGGAGTGACTTGGAAAGTTCAAGAAAGCTATTGGAGCCTTTATTCAAAGAGGAATTACACTTAGAATGGCCCAAGAAAGCAAGCTTGAAAATGAGCCTAACTTGGAGGAGATTGACATATGGAGCAATTAGTGGACTCATTTAGTGGATCTTCTTCAAGCCCAAATAAGGCCAATTTAAACTCAATTTAGTTTGTGGATACTTTCATTAAGCCTCCGTTGACAAGCCTAACAAATGGAGACTAAGTTGTAAATTCCAAAATTTTATGACAAAAGAAGACATGAGATAAAACATGTTAGAACCTACAACTTCAAATACATAAATCTCAACACAAAGATTCCATTAAAAAGAACATTTATAGCTAGTGGATAAAAGGTAATAATTTCCTAAATTAATTTCTATTTATAGAAAAACTTATATTTATTTACCAAATCAAAACTAAATAAGAAGCCTCTATAAATTAAAAATCCTAAAATAAATAGTATTTTGAGACAAACCCTAATACACTGTCTTTGTAAGATTAAAATTCTGATTACTCAAAGCATACTTATGTTAATAAGAAGAAAAGATAATTCTATATTCAAGTTTTAACCCCCTAAATAAATTAGTATATAAATTAAGCTTTTGTTGAATATTTTATATGGTTATTGTTATATAAATCTCTTATTTCACCATTTATTATGTTCAATTATTTATTATATAAAAATTAAAAAAATATACGCAAAAAAAAAGAGAATAAATAAAAAAAAAAACCTTTTCACAAAAAATATTAAAAGACATCAAAGGATTGACATGATAGTACAAAAGAATCCAAAATAATTTAGATTTAGATTACTAGTAATGATAAATCAATAAATTATAAAATAACTATATTTCATGTATAATACTTTTTATATTTTGCTAGGTCATGGTATTTCTTTAATCAAATAAGGTTCATGAATGTATTTATTACTTGCTATTATATTATATTTTATTTTATTTTATGCACTCAAAATAATAATGATATTGAATAAAATTTTCTTACATTATGATAATAAAACACGCCATATCAACTTATATCATCATGAAAAATTTAAAATGTGATCCAACTTGACATCAATTTTTTTTTTAAAAAATAAGCAACTCTTAACTCATATTTTAAAAAATGTAATAATTATATATCATGACACAAAATTGATAACCGCTTAGAACAAGAAGACTGATGCTAGGATGGAGGCAGTGTAAAGCCGCCATGGCTTATAGAAAGTCTATCTAATAAAACTCATTTAAAATCTTTAAAATATTATCAAATAACATTCATTCAATCTTAAATTACTCATACACATCTAGGAAGCCACTATAAAATTTGTTCATTAAGTATTCTAACTTAATATAAAAATTCTCATACTCAACCTTAAGTGTTCAAAGAGCCAAACTATACAAAGTGGGGAGAAGTTCTTAACCAATACATCATCATTATTATAAGATCAGGGCTTAAAGAAACATAAACGAGATTATCCATCTTTTATAATGTTGCATCATGCTATAACTTTCAAATTATTGTAATAATGAAATTATAGGTGATGGGGAGATTCTTTGTCATCTTTCTTTCTCATACTTATTCTTTATCATCATTCTTTCCTATACTTAGCATGTTTATAAGTATTATGTTTGTAAGTATTTCATTATTTCTTGAAATCATAATAGGAAGAAAAGTTAATTCTATCTTCTCAACTTTAATATGATTGAACCTAAGTAGCATATGAAGGATTTAGGTTATGTGTGAGGGAACAACAATAGTTCAACTCAATCTTATACACCACCAAAGGCCTATTCGTATATGAAATTAACCAAATTAAATCGTATATCAATAACATCTTATATATTGGTCCATTAATAATTGTTTTCATAACATAATTTAGATATATGATTCATTCTTAAAAATCATTCAAAGACAAGTTAAGAATATATAATTCAAACTTAAATCTAACATGTATATGCTTTCATAATCAATTTATCCTTTTGCTTCCTTATGCTTTATCCAAATTCTAGTAAACGGAGTTATCACAAAACTCAAGCCATCTCTTATTATATGAACATATACATATATCACAACCTTATCATGATTGATTATGAAGTAATTGAGATTCAAGTCATCCTTAGGACCACCTAACACATCACATAAACCTAGAATAATTAAAAACATCATAAGGTAAAAAACATCCACACCATAAAAATATGTAAAGTGATTTTTCAATTTTCTAATACTTAGAGTCTGTTAGCCCTTGAGCACTAAGAAAGAGGGGTTGAATTGGTGAAAAATTTAAAAAGAAAGATTTGATGAGATGGAAATAGAAGATGTAAGAGAAGAGCTAAAGACACAAGATTTTATAGTGGTTTGAATGTTAACGAACCCTATGTCCACTCCCCAATTCATCTAATCGAGTATTCTATTATCACTAAATGGTATTTTCAAACTCATATCAAACTTTTACACTATGTGTTTTATGGCTCACACACAACCTTATAATTTTGTGTTTTAAGGCTCACACACAACCTCTCAAGTGTTTTTCCAAATGCTCACACTTAACCTACATAAGAGTTTTATAACTAGGCTAACTCTCAAACCTAAAAACATTAGTGTTTAATGCTCACACCTAACAATAACAACTCACATATAAGAATTAAAGGTTAAGAAAAAAATTGCAAGAGTTTGGCTATAATCAATGTTATTCTCTTATATTTAAGTCCATTTGATGGAGTATATATAGGAACCAACAACCAAAGAGATGTTACAAATAAACTATCGTGGAGTATTTATAGGCAACAACAACCAAAAAGATGCTACAAATAAACTATGTCTAAATCTTCAAGTTGTGTTAAATAGATCTTACATTAAATGTCTGTCAAACAAATTTTATGGTTGTGATTTCTCTTCTTGCACTAAAATTATTGAAATCGTGGTAGAGAATCATTTTTTTATTTAATGACTAGTCCACATGGCAGACCACTATTGGTTTTCTCGTTATGTTCTTCGAGCCAAACAAAAGCCGCGATCATGATTTATTTTCTTCTAGAACATGATGGCCATTGCGAATTCTTATGCTTGACAAGGAGATGTTGCACCATCAAGTTGCGGTCTCGACCAATATTTCACCCTCACAAAATTTGATATACCAACGACTCTTTGGGACATTTGGCATGCTCTGGTTGAGGACATGATTCCCAACAAACAACTGTAAAAGTCGCAATCGCGAAGAAGGACGCGACTTCCATCGCGAATTCTTATGTTTTAACTTCATCAATTTCTTGGCTAAATTGCAATCGTGATTTCCTTTGCGAATTCATCTAACGCAACTTCATCCATTCTTCTTGCAAGATAGAGGTCGTGAGGTTAAAGTTTGCCACTGTGAATTAGAATGCCTTTAACAATACTTGAGACTTAGACTCCCTTTCAACTTTCAATGCAATCCTATCTAAAAATCTGCAAAATCAACACATAAAATTGATATTAGAACATATCAATCTATATTGTCAAGATCAAAAGAGAGTTTTGACTTAGGTTTGACCAACCTAGTCCAACAATCTCACCCTTTTGATTTTGAAAACTTAGATTGATTTTGCAAGGGATAAAAAAAATGCATAAGTGTGAAGTTGAGATGATTATCAATGTTTAACAATATAAACTTGAAAAGCTATCAACTAAACTTGAAATGCAACTAAACTAATTGAAATTGCTTTCGTTAATTATAGCATGCAAGTTCACTCTCTCCCTTTGTCAAGATAAAAAAAAAAAAAAAAAGGATAATGCAATTATAGGGATAAGTACAAAGGTATGCAAATAAAGAATATTAAAGACAAGCATAGAGGGAACAAAAACTTCAACTTTTATTAATATCAAACAAATACAACGCAAAGACAAACATAAAAAAAATTATTGGAACATAAACTTAGGCCAAAGACAAAAAGAATAAAAATAGAAAAAGAATTACAAGCCAATTACAAGCCTAAGTAAAAAAAACTAGAGGGTTAGAGAGATGTCATCATCACTATCTCCAATGTTGGACTAAGTTATTCAAACCTAAGTCAAGACTCTCTTTTAATCTTGACAATATATATTAAAAGGTTCTAATATTTATTTTAAGTGTTGTTTTTACAGATATTAAGATAGAATCTCATTAAAAGTTGAATAAGAGAGATTTGAAGCAAAAAACTCAAAGTATGAAAATCTGCCTTTGAAATTAGCACCACGATTTTTGTAGCAACAATGAATGTTGAAAAGTGTTGTTGAGATTCAAAGTCATGACTGCAAATTTTAGCAATGATCGCGAATTAGTGAAACAACATCTTTATGTCAGACAGACGATTTCACAATGACCATCGCGTCCAAAGAAAGAAAATAATGATCGCAAATTTGAAGTAACGACTACGGATTTTAAGATCCGTTAGAAAGATCCAACAGCTACTTTTTGAAAGACCAATGGTTTTGTGCCACGTGGACTAGCCGTTAGACACAATTCAAAAATAGTGATTGCGAATTCAGTCTTGACCGTGAATTTTGTCTGACGAACATTTGATGCAGGATATGTCTAGCATAACTTAGAGATTTAGACATAATCTCTTTATAACGTGTCTTTGGTGGTTATTGCCTATAAATACACCACCAAATGGACTTGAATACAAGAGGAGAACCATTGATTATGCCAAAATTCTTATAAAGTTAATTCTCAACTTTAACTTTTTATTTCTTTGAACATAGTTTGGTGTGAGCTTTAAACACCTTGGGTTTGGGTTTGAGAGTGAGCCCTTGTATAGAACACTCTTGTTTAGGTTTGAGAGTTATCCTAATTGTAAAACTCTTGTATAGATTTGAGTGTTAACCTTAGAAAAACACTTATAACGTTTGGTGTGAGCCTAAAATACTAAGTTGACTGTGAGCCTTCGGAAAACACTTATAAGGTTTGGTGTAAACCTAAACACTAAGTTGAGTGTGAGCATGTAAAACACTAGTGATTGAGTAAAACACGTAATTGATGAATTAGGGAGTGGATGTATGGATGGTTAATACTCGAACCACTATAAAACTCTTGTGTTCATTCTTCTCCTATTCTTTCTCTAATATTTCATTTTTGTGAGCTTCCTCCAAAATCAAAAGTTCAAATTTGCCATAATTTAACTCATCCCTTCTTTGTGCACTAGGGCCAATAATTGGTATCAGAGCTAACTCTCAATTCAAGCCTTAATTATGTGAGAAAAGATCAATGACATAAGGAGTCCACTCTCACCTTAGTCTCCACTTTGATAGCAATGATTATGCTCTTTAGAAGCATAAAATGGAGATCTATCTTGATAGCAATCTCATCAACTTAATGGATTGTATACTTGAAGAGTGAAAGCCTCCAACAAAGTTGGTTAAAGGAGTAGAGGTGGCAATTGTAAGAGAAGAATGGAGTGAAACACAAAGAAAAGCAAATGGGAAGAACAAGAGGGCAATGGATATTCTACTAAGCTCCATGTCAAGAGAAGAAATTGGAAGAGTCCAACATTGCCAAACTGCACATCTCATATGGAAAGCACTAGAAAACTACCATAAGGGCACAACTCTTGTGAAGTGAAGTAGATTAGAGATGTATGTGATAGAGTGGGAGCTCTTCATAAAAGCATCATCAAAATGAGAAATAGACTCCTCTTTATTATCATACACATGAAATAGTTTATAAGGATTATTACCAACTATGAGATAAATACTAAAATCCTTAAATCTCTTCCATTAGATAAATTTAGTGCAAAAGTATGTAGCATTCAAGAGTCTAATCCATAGATTGGGAAAGTGCCAAACAATGCCCTTATTGGTAAGCTTTTTACTCATGAGATGGCTCTCAAGAAAGATGAAAAGATGAAAAAGCTAAGAGGACAAAGAGACAAAGAGGAGAAGAAAGCTCTGGACTTTAAAGCTCAAGAAGATTATTCATGCTCAAGTAACTCAAATGAAAGTGATACAGAAAAAAAAAAGAGCTTACAAAATTATCAAGAAGGACCAAGAAGTTGATGAAAAGGCGAAAAGAAAGAAGAATCTAAAGAAAGTCATCTTCCTATCATCACAAGGAAAAGAAGAAGACATTTAAGGCTACTTGGGATGATGATTTAAGTGATGAAGAAGAAGATGAAGTAGCAAACTTTTCCTTCATGGCTCAAGAGGACTCCTCCAAAGAGGTAAGTACTTCTCCACACTTTTATGATGATTATGAAGCATTTGATGATGTAGATGATGAGCTTTTTAAAGCTTTTACTTTAAGATGTGATAAATATAAATCACAAATGAAAATTTATGAGAAAAAATGTTCTAAGCAAAAGGATGAATTTAAATCTTTAAATGATCTAATAAGTGAGTTGAGGACTAATAATAAAGAAAAAGTCTTTAGAGAGTCTTTCTAAGTCTTCATCCTCTCTTAACTCAATGAGAAAAGAAAATGATTCTTTAAGGGGTGAAGTTATAGAACTTAGAAACTCTATCTTTAAATTTCATAAGGGGAAGGAAGTTTTGGATACACTTATTATATCTCAAAGACCTCTTTTAGTTAGACATGGTCTAGTCTTTAATGGAGCCTCTTCATCTACTTCTTCATTTACTGCATTCATTAGAGCATCAACACCTCAAACTTTAAGTATTAAGGTCATAAGGAAGAGAGGTGCTCTTAGCACTAAGCCATCTATGCCTAAGGGTAAAGGAAAGGCCCCCTAAGGCTCAATAGCCAAGGGTCAAAGAGCAAATTACGCTTACATTTACAACAAAAACATGCTCAACCACACAAACATAAAATATTCTCTTCTACTCCTAATCACTCATGTACTTACATACATTCTCACCACCTAAGTATGAGAAGTCCCCTACTCATACTAAGGTTGTACATAGGAGAAAGACTCATAAGTCTAAGCTTCAATGTTATTATCACATGAGATATGGGCACATCAATGTATTTTGCCACATTAGGAAGACACATCTCAAATTGGAGGATCGTTCCAAGACTAATCTCTAAGGACCCAAGTATGTTTGGGTACCAAAGCAAAGTGTTTGATATTGTAAGATAGAGACTCATTCACCAAATTCTCATCATGAAAAATCTCAAGGTGAATGGAGATTGCTAATGAAGAAGGGATAAATTTTCAAAAGGTTATTTGGTATCAAGCCATTGATACTAAACTCGTAATGTATCCCTTATTCCTTATGTTTTTTTAACTTAATATATTTATGCATACATTTAGGGGGAGTTTTATTACTTGATATATCTATGTGTTGACATGTTTGATTTGATTTGATTAATTGTGTGATGAGATGAATTCATTTTGCATTTGAGATTTTCTATATTTCAAATGTTTAAATCAACCACTAAAAATCATATACTTTTTACTAGAGTCATATATGAAAATTCTTAAATTTCTAGTCCTAGTTTGTATGTTCAAACATCTTTAAATATTTGAATTATTTTGCATTTATGCTTTTTTTATATATAATTTCCATGCAATTATGTTTCATCCATTTGTCTTCTTATGTGACATATTGTGATTAATTGTGCAAAATTACTTATATTTGCTATTCTAATTTAAGTGTGTACAATTGACAAGTTTGTGGACATTCCCTCTTATATTCCCCATTCTCTCTCTTATCCCATCTTATTCCTCTCTTTTTGATCTTGACAAAGGAGGAGAGATAATTGATTGAATAAACAAAGAGGGAACATACAAAAAGGGGAGATAAAATTGAACTACATTTATAATAAGCTAAGACAATGATCTTATTAGAATAACTAAGGGAAAGTATAAATTGAGGGGGAGTAATTTCATACTTATGATTTGAATCACTTTACAATAATTCTTTTAGGAGCATGCATAATTAATTATTTATCCTTTGCATATTCAATCTAGATTGTCAAAATCAAAAAAAGGGAGATTGCTGGAATAGGTTATTCAAACCTAAGTTAAGACTCTCTTTTGATCTTAACAATATAGATTAAAAGGTTCTAATATCAATTTTAAGTGTTGTTTTGGCAGATATTAAGATAGAATTTCATTGGAAGTTGAATATGAGTGATTAGAAGCAAAAAAACTCAAAGTATGAAAATCTACCTTCGAAAGTAGTGACCGCGAATTTTGTAAGGACTGCGAATTTTGAAAAGTGTTGTTGAGATTCAAAATTTGCAACAACAAATTTCAGTAATGACCGCAAATTAGTAAAATAACATCTCTATGTTAGATATACGATTTCGCGGTGATCATCATGTCCAAAGAAAGAAAATAGCAACCGCAAATTTGAAGTAATGACTGCAAATTTTTTGATCTATTAGAAAGATCCAATGGCTAGTTTTTGAAACAACAATGGTTTTATGCCACATGGACTAACCGTTAGACACAGTTAAAAAATAACGACCGCGAATTCAGTCTCGACCGAAAATTTTGTCTGACAAGCATGTAATGCTATATATGCCTAGCAAAACTTGGAGATTTATACATAATCTCTTTGTAACTTCTCTTTGATGGTTATTATCTATAAATACACCACCAATGGACTTGAATGCAAGAGGAGAACCATTGTTTGTGCCAAAACTCTTACAAAGTTAATTCTTAACTTTAACTTTTTATTTCTTTGTACATAGTTTGGTGTGAGCTTTAAACACCTTGGGCTTTGAGTTTGAGAGTAAGCCTTTGTATAGAAAACTCTTATTTAGGTTTAAGAGTTAGCCTAGTTACAAAGCTCTTATATAGATTTCAGTGTTAACCTTAGGAAAACACTTGTAAGGTTTAGTGCGAGCCTAAAACAATAGGTTGAGTGAGAGCCTTCAAAAAACACTTGTAAGGTTTGGTGTGAGCTTAAATACAAAGTTAAGTGTGAGCTTGTAAAGTACTAGTGATATAGTAAAATTCCTAATTAGTGAGTTGGGGAGTGGATGTAGGGTTGGTTAATACGCGAACCACTATAAAACTCTTGTGTTCATTCTTCTCCTACCTTTTCTTTAATCTTTCATTTTTGTGAGCTTCCTCCAAACTTAAGAGTTTAAATTTATCACTAATTCTCAACTTTAACTCTTTATTTCTTTGTACATAGTTTGGTATGAGCTTTAAACACCTTGGGTTTGAGTTTGAGAGGGAGTCGTTGTATAGAAAACTCTTCTTTAGGTTGAAGAGTTAGCTTAGTTGCAAAACTCTTGTATAGATTTCAGTGTTAACCTTAGGAAAACACTTGTAAGGTTGGGTGTGAGCCTAAAACACTAGGTTGAGTGTGAGCCTTCATAAAACACTTGTAAGGTTTGGTGTGAGCCTAAATACTAAGTTGAGTATGAGCTTGTAAAGTACTAGTGATATAGTAAAATGCCCAATTGGTGAATTAGGGAGTGGATGTAAGGTTGGTTAATACCCGAACCACTATAAAACTCTTGTGTTCATTCTTCTCCTACCTTTTCTTTAATCTTTCATTTTTGTGAGCTCCCTTCAAAATTAAGAGTTCAAATTTATCATTAATTCAACTCCCCCTTCTTGGTGCACTAGGGCCAACATGCAACTTCTTGACCTCCTTCTCATTATGCCTCATCTCTTTCTTCTACTTCTTGATTCTCTTCTTCTAGTGGGGTATCTTCTCATTCCTCAAAATCAGGAAGATGACAAGGTTGTACACTTGCCTTTTCTTAAATATAAACTAAGTCACTGTGAAGGTGAGAAATAAGAAGAAATCTTTTTTTAAGCATCCTAATCGCCTTGTCTAGCTTCTTATTAATGGAAGAGAGAGAGAGATGGAAAAAGATTTTGGTTTAGCTTTGGGCTTAAGAGATGGAGTAGGTTAGGCATTCTCCTCTATAACAAGCCTCTTTCTTTTTGAAGCATGAGTGGTTTCTTGCTTCTTTGCCCATAAGAGACCCTAAGGTATACACATAGGTATCAAGATGGATTGCCTTGACATTAATCAAATAGGGGAAGTTAAGGAAATTTTGGGAGGGTAAGTATTTTTTTATGAGAAATTTCTCATTTTCCTCATTTAAGGCTCCCACAAACCTATATAGGGTTATGACATGAGAATGGAGGAAAAATTAGCATTTAGGTTGTATACTCATATGAATCAATTAATCCACAAGGTATTGACCTATTTGAATTGGCTTGTTTTTAGTAAGGCATAATAGAAATGCTATGTCTTTCTGGGAAACTTTTTCATTCCCATCACCTCTAGCATTGATAGAGAAGGTTATGATTTAGCGAAGAAGCCAATTGGTAAGGGTTTTGATATATTTGGCCAAAAAGGTTTTAAGGTTATGTCTGGTTTCAATAGAAATCTTTGACCAAAATTCAACATAGATTATATCAAGAGCAAAGATAATGAAAGGAAAATTATCTCTTACTTAAAGTTTTAAAAAAGAAGAAATTTGGGCAAAGGTTATGAAATAGGGGTCCCTAAAAGCCCTAAATACTAACTCATACACATGCTTTTGATTTAGCCCTTTTGCTTAAGGTAATAGTACACATGAATTCCTTGATAATCTCTTTATACCTCAGTTATCTCTAAAGATGAATTCATTTTAGCCTAGGTTAAAAAGAAAGGCATGAATCTTTTCCTTGATTATAAGTGATTCAAGGAGAAAGGTGGAAGGGATTTTATTGGCCTGGATGATTTTATTGGTATTGGCTTTAAACTTCTCTTTGTCTTCCTTGGTTATCCCTTTCATAAGCAAAAGGAGATGAGAACCTTAGGGTTGGTAATGTCCTTCCCCTTCTCTGCTCTGGCTAGTTTCTTGGGTGCCATTAGGCTAAAGTTGAAAGAGTTTTGGAAGGAATTGAGAAGAGAGATGAAGGTAGATGAAGAGAAAAGGTAAAAGTGGAATAAAAAAGTGTTAGGATGCCTTAAATAGGTAGAAAAATGATAAAAAAAAAAAAAAGGTAACAAAAAGTTAAGAAAGGCATTAAATAAGGAGCAAACACTGATTGATAGTCAAATCAATTAATGTCTAACAGTTACTAGAATTCGTAGCCGCAATCGCTAATTATGAATTTTATGAGTAGTGTATATGATTTTCTTAGAAATCAAAGGAGTCAACGGATAACAAATTTGAAATCTGAAAAAATTTGCAGTGGCAATCTAAAATAGCTACAATGAATTGAGAGTTTGATAGAAATTTAAGGAGTACCTATAAATAGTGACTGCGAATTATAAGGCAAAATTAAAAACAATGATAAATAAGAATTGGCCTTTCTAGATGTGATCACTTTAATGAAATGATGATAAATTCAAGTAAATTGGCCTAGAAAAGCAAAAATACATAATGAATTAACACATCCAAAGTATTCAACATACATAACTATCAAACATATCATCCAATGAATCAAAATTGACAAACATAATGAAGAATATTAAATGAGATCAATTTTCACCTAAGGAGCTTCCATCTAGCATCCCCTTTTGATGAAGTTCATCCATCCATCATTAAGGGGTTTAGTGAAAATATCCACAAGTTGATGATTGGTGTCAATAAACTCTAACACCACATTACCATTTTGTACATGATCTCCAAGAAAATAATGTCTAATGTCAATATGCTTACTTCTTGAATGTTGGATGGGATTTTGAAAGATTTATTCACTTGTGTTGTCACATTTAATGTGAATGTGATCAACATCTTTCCCATAATTCTTGAGTTGTTATTTCATCTAAAGAACTTTGGTGCAATAATAACCCACCGCCATATATTCTTCTTCGACGGAGGATAAGGAAACAAAAACTTATTTTTTTACTAAACCAAGAGACTAAACAATCACCTATGAATTGGCAAGTTCTAGAAATGCTCTTTTTATGTAATAAACTACTGCATAATCTGCATTTAAATATTCAAGAAGACCAAAAGATGAATTCTTAAGATAACACAATCATAAATGCAATGTGCCATGTAAATATTTAAGAATCCTTTTAAAAGCATTTAAATATGATTCCTTAGGGCAAGATTGAAACTTAGCACACATGCAAACATTAAACATTATGTTAGGTTTAGATACTGTAAGGTAGAAAAGAAATCTAATCTTACTTTTATACCTTTTTTCATTAATTGGCTTACCCGATTCATCTTTGTCACGCTTGATAGTTGCACTCATTAGTGTCTTTGCTACTTTTCATCCATCCAAGCCAAACCTCTTGAATAGATCCTTTGTGTACTTGGTTTGGTTGATGAAGATGTCCTATTTGGCTTGCTTGACTTGAGTACCAAGAAAGAACTTGCGCTCACCCTTCATGCTCATCTCAAACTCCATAGTCATACACTTAGCAAAATCTTCACAAAGAAATTCATTAATAACACCAAATACAATATCATTAACATATATTTGTACAAAGAGTGTATCTTGGTTGTACTTTTTGACAAATAAAGTTGTATCAATCTTGCCTTTTTTAAAATCATTTTGTAAAGAAATGAACTAAACTTTTCATACCAAGCTTTTTGGAGCTTGTTTCAAACCATACAAGGCTTTAGTCAATTTGAAAACATGATTTGGAAAAGCATAAGATTCCAAACTAGGAGATTGTTTAACATAAACTTCCTACTGAATAATACCATTCAAAAATGCACTCTTCACATCTATTTGAAAAAGTTTAAAATTCATGTGACATACAAATGCTAAAAAAATCCTAATGGCCTCCAATCTTGCTATGGAGGTAAAGATTTCATCATAATCAATGTTTCCCCCTTGGTTTTAACCTTTTGCAACCAATCTAGTTTTGTTCCTAGTAATAAAACCTGACTCATCTAACTTATTCCTAAACACCCATTTATAACCCATAACGATGTGTTCCTTAGGCCTAGGAACAAGTTCCAAGACTTTATTTTTCTCAACTTGGTTGAGTTTCTCTTGCGTAGTAATCACCAACTCTTATCATAAAGAGCCTCATCAATATATTTTGGCTCAAATTGAGAAACAAATGCAAGATTATTATCTAAAGCATAAAGCTGAGATCTAGTACTTACTCCATTGGATATCTCGCCAATAATAAGATTCTTTGGGTAATGTTTGGAGAATCTCTAATCCTTGGGAAGTTTTTGGTCTAAGTTTTCTACTTATTGTGGTTGAGATTCCTCAACTTCTTGTGATGACTTGTTATCCTCATGATCAATCACCATTTCTTTTGAAGTTGAATCAAGCTCCAACTTCTCAAAGTCACTTATAAGATTATCAATAAGAAAACCTTTCCCAAGATCAAGTTTACTAGATTCATCAAATATAATGTCCATTGACTCTTCAACTATCATAAAAATTTTGTTGAATACCCTATAGGCTTTACTAGAGGTGGAATAGCCTAGGAAAAGGCCTTCATTTATTGTTGAATCAAATTTTCTAAGGTTGTCATTGGTATTATGAATATAGCATTTGCACCTAAAAACTCTAAGGTATGATGGCTTAGGTTTTCTACCATTCGATAGCTCATAAAAAGTTTTATCTAGAATAGGTCTTTAGGAAATTTGATTAGCAATTTAACAATTATTAATGGCTTTGATCCAAAAGTAATTAGGCAAAGAATACTCATTGAGCATGATTTTAGCCATCTCTACTAATATCCTATTTTCCTCTTTATAACACCATTATGTTGTGGTGTTCTAGGAGTAGAAAATTGTGAGAAATCTCATTCTCTAAGCAATAAGGTTCGAAAGATTCATTTTGAAATTTCTTTCCATGGTCAACTCTAATAGAAGAAATGAAGTAACCTCTTTCATTTTGAACTCTTTTTGCAAAACTTTTGAAAGCATAAAAAATGTCATTCTTATAAGCAAGAAAAGAGACCTAAGTAAACCTAGAGTAATCATTAACTAGGACAAATGCATAACGTTTTGCATTTAAATTAGCATTCCTAGTTGGCCCAATTAGGTCCATATGAATAGGTTGAAGAGATCTAAAGGTACTTATAACATTTTTTGCTTTGAAGGAAGTTTGGAGTTGCTTCCCTATTTGCCAAGGTCTACATGTTTTATCCTTAGAGAATTTTAGCTTGGGAAGACCTTCTACTATCTTTCCTTTAGATAGACTTTGGAGGAGCTCTATGCTAGCATGACCAAGTCTTTTATGCCAAAGCCAAGCTTCATTACTAAGAGACACAAAACACTTAAAGGATTGGTTAACCAAATTGTCTAAGTCAATTAAGTAGGTATTGCCTCTCCTTTGACCCTCAAAGACTACCTTCTTATCCACCAAAGTGGTAACCCGACATTCTCTAGGGTCAAAGGCGATTTTATTACTTTTGTCACATAATTAACTTATATTTAATAAATTATGTTGCAAACCTTTAACTAAAACAATATTGTTAATAAGTGAACAACAATTCTTACCAATTATACCAATGTCAATTACCTTACCCTTAACATTGTTTCCAAATGTGACATTGCCTCTTTTCTTTTCTTTTATGGCTATGAATAACTTCTTATTTCCTGTCATGTCCTTTGAACACCCACTACCCACATGCTAATCATTATCTTTATTGGTGGCTGCCAAACATTCTAACAAAACATAAATAAATTATCTTTGTTTAGGTACCCAAGCATACTTGAGTCCTTTGGGGTTAGTCTTGAAGGGTCCTCTAATTTGAATTAAGCCTTCCTAATATAGCATAAAATGTTTAAGTGACCAAACTTCATACAATAATGACGTTGGAGCTTAGACTTATGAGTCTTTCTCTTATGCATAACCTTAGCATGAGTAAGGAGCCTTTTCATACTATAGTGGTGAGAGTGTATGCATGTGCATGAGTGATTAAGAGTAAAAGATAATTTTTTATGTGTTTAGGTGAGCATGCTTCTTACTGTACATGTATGCATGGTTAGCCTTTTTATGCTTAAGTTTTAAGCCTTGAGGTGCATTTCCCTTACCCTTAGTCATAGGTGGCTTGGTGCTAGGAGCACTCTTCCTCCCAAT
Organism: Omphalea diandra; assembly: GCA_949677035.1. Lineage (NCBI taxonomy): Eukaryota > Viridiplantae > Streptophyta > Magnoliopsida > Malpighiales > Euphorbiaceae > Omphalea > Omphalea diandra. The sequence continues at coordinate 1,677 of CATIWR010039973.1, read as the reverse complement.
TGATGCTCGAATGAAAGTTGTGAGAGGAGGTGTAAATGAAGAGGCTTTATTAAAACCTAAACCTTGTCTTACTAAGGAAAGTTTTTGAGATACAATAAGTGTATCTAAAGCATCCTTCCCTTTATGGGTCTTAGAGATAGAATTTCTAAGTTTAATTACTTCTCCCTTTGAGAAATCATTTTCCTTTCTTATGGAGTTGAGAGAAGATGAAGACTTAGAAAGACTTTTGTTAGACTAGGGTGGTTAACCGTAAGTCTTGAACCTCTTTTGATCTTGACAAAGGGGATTGATCAATTCTAATGTTTCAAATTAAGTGTTGTTTTACAGTTTTTAGTTAGTCTTTTACAATGGAAGTTGGATGGAGTTAAAAATCTCTAAAGTAAGCTAGTGCCTCCTAATTCGCGACCGCAACTTGATATATCGCGACCGCAAACTATACCAAGCAAGGTTGACAAATTAGATAGACATACTCATGGGCCACTTCTCTACCGTGACCATTTCAAAGAAAGGAAAGCCAAAGTCACAAACGAATTCACGGTGTGAGCCATGCCTTAGTCGCGACCATGAATTTTGAAGTAACTCAAGAGGGAATCAAGTCCATAACCACATCTTGACAATTGTCCCAGGTAACCATTGGAAAACAAAAATAATGATGGCAACTTATAGGTAGCGACCGTGAATCTTGAAGAAGAAGATGAACATTTTTTTGCAGAAGAATTTGCGTCCTAAGTCTCGTCCTGTATAAGAAAAATCACGACAGCTACTTTTAGGAGCAGGTGAAAGGCAACGACCATATTTTCTTGGTGAACCAATGAGAAGCTGCCATGTGGACTAGCCGTTAGACAGAAACATGATTTTTCGTATATAATTTGGATTTTGCGATCGCTAACGAGTAGTAGTGACTGCGAATAAAGACTGTCAAACATTTAATGCGAAAATCTTTCTAGCATATTTTGACGATTTTGTACCAGTTTTATTGCAACTTCTGTAACAACCATATTCATTTACATAACTCATATCATTCATGTTCAAAATACATATGCATAAAGGTTTTATCCATCCTACACACACAATCAAACATTTATTTGATGTACATATATGTATATGACACAAGGAGAGAGAGAGTTTGGATTTAGCCGACAACCTGTTGTCCATATGTCTCAAAGTAAAACTGAAAGCACCAAAATGTCCAATTCCTATTATTCAGTATCTAAAAAAAATTTTGCGATTTGGTGAGTCGCGACTTAGTGAATAAAAACAATAATCAAATTCTCATGGCATAATCCATAATCAAATATCATCAAGATACATTGCAAGTATAACAATTAACTATGCAAGTGTAAATGGAATAGCTTTGTTTTTGTCGTGACCGAGCAAGGCAAACATTGCTCCTGGGATATTCATGTGATTCATGTAACATATGATTTGGGACCTATTGGTCCATCTTCCTGTAATTCATTTGACATATGATTTAGGACTTGTTGGTCCATCTTCCTGTGATTTGCAAGTGTTTGACAAGTCGGTCACAATGCCTGTTTAGTTCCATATGCAAGTGCTTATTCACAAATGATATATCAAGTAATCGTTAAGAGCATTTGATTCTCACTTGGCCTGTATTCCCATGTAACATGTAACAATTCAATCATATATACATGTAATATAACATAATCATATTAT